>PVIC010049592.1:0-13064 GCA_004025085.1 Thryonomys swinderianus | reverse complement strand
GGACTCACTATTTTGGAGACTTTTGTTTACACAACAGGTGCTGCAGTAGAATTCTGCAGTTGTCACTAATTACCACATCTTCTTTAATTATTGTCTGTTATTCCCCAGCCTGATAATAGTGTCTGATGTGCAAGGATTGTTCAGTAAGTGCCACTGAATTGGTAAAATTTGATGCCTTGCCTGAAGCAAGAAAATTCCCCCTGAAAACTGCCACAGTGTATTGGGGCCAGAGATGAGGCCATTTTGATTAACTCCATCTTCATATAAGGTTCATGAGCTCCATAATACCCATTCCTACACTGAAAAGCTCATTTGATTTATGAAATCATTTAGGTTTTCCTTAACTTTAGCGAAGTATGTACTTCTTTTAAAAAGATATTTTTTTCTTAAAAGTACTATTTTCTTAACCTGCAGATACAATCCTAAAAGCTTAAATTGAGAAACTTCTTTATTTAATATGGGCAATTCTTCCACTATAGTCTATTATCCCTGAAAATATTTAGGCAGTGGCAAATTTTCTAAATGCATTGGAAAGAGGAAATGAGGATGACCATCTCCAGAGATTTGAATCAGCAAAAGGTTGCATTTTTTTCTTTCTATCATTGGAAGAGATCTGTCAAACACAATTGAAGATGTAAATGAGCTCTAGAATACTTGATATGTGTAGTGAAATAGAAAATATTCAGGGGAAATTGGGTGTAGGAGTAAGTAACAAGGGTAAAGAAAAAAATGTAATGGTAATAAAAAGAGGGAAACAAAGCTTATGTATATAGGGGTGAGGGTTGTATGGTGGGTGGGGGAATGGAAAAAATTAGAATTAAATCATGTCATATACTGGTACAAATTCACAACGTCGAATGTGATCATGATATGTACATATAATGTACCAATAAAGATTCAATTTTTTAAAAACAAATTTATTTGATGGTAACAATGGAGGATAGGACTGACCCCTTACTAAGGAATAATCCACCACTGGGAATGAAAGCTCTTCCAACCGCAAATACACAGCCCCAGAGGCAGGGGAAACTCTTAGAATTGAGATGCTACTTCAATGCAGCAGTGGCTGTGGACAAAATTCATTTCTTTGGAGTGTTTGACCTAAAGAAAGTTTTGGTGATAATTTTCTTCCATGTGACACTGAGAGCCCTGTAGACTGTTAAAATTCCAAGTTTCTCTAAATCTATTATCACATTGAGAATAAGTCATTTTCTAAAATAGACCCAGAATAATTAAGGCATGTGGAAATGGGAAGCATAGTTATGATTTATATAGAAACATTATGAACGAAAGCTTTCCAGACAAAAAATATTATGTGCTGCAAACCTGTTGGAACCCAAATGCTTGCAGGTGCTTCTTTGAAAAGTGACATTTCCATCATTTACCTGACAAGCACAGCTGAAATATCAAAGTTATAAACAAAGTTTTACTTCTGGGTGCCAGGTGCTGTTACCATGGAAACTGTCTAAATTGAAAAAGAAGGTAAATATATTTAATTTAAACTGAAAAGTTTTGAATTTTTTGCTAAGTAGGTATTTAGATAGATCAGACATATTGTAAATGTCAATTTTATTTTTTAAATTATATGTCCAGATATATATATGATCAAATGCTTCTCTACATATATATGATTAAATAACTGTTCTGTAAATTTAATCTTGTACAATATAAATATTGTACCTTGTGAATTAAATTATACTTTATCTTGATTGTATTGTTCAAAACCTTTAAAAAGGTGGACAATAAGGACATGTATACTTTTTAAAATGTCATCTAGCAATAGTTATAAAGCAAAATGTTTAAGTTATCAAAAAATTTTAATCTATAGGTAATCTACTTTATTTTCAGTTACTTTCTGGATTTATATTAGTTGATTCAAATAAATTTAACTTATCTTACTCCCATTTGGCATATGCAAAAAAAGTTTTGAGATGATTTCTCCTGCAATACAGTAGCCAAAGATGCAGTAACATAACTATTTTTGACCTATAAAATGTATAGATATTTAACATGTAAAAGACCTTTATTCTCTTTCTTTATTCTTACTGTAATTGAAACTCAAAAAGAAAAGCCTGCAAACATTAAATATAAATTTATGATGCTTTTCCCTTTACTGTGTAAAAACTCATGAAATTTAAAATAAACATTTTAGATGTTAAGATCATAGCATTGATTCATACTGCTAGAAGATATGGCATGGGCTGTCATCAATAAAGAATTCTTAGATGTTGCTTCCACTCTTTTAACTAGTCGGGAGATAATTCGTTAAAAGAAATGGCAGTTATTTCCTGAGTTTTCTCGAGCCCAGACAGAGTAACTTGAATTCTAACTATATATGATGGACAGGCTGAGGCACTGCAAAAATCTGTGTCATTCTCAACTATATTGTATAAATATCAGAATTATGAACACTCTTTGAGGACTGATTTTTGTTATAATTCAAGCCTTCCTTGACAGTATATATATCTACATAATAATTTTGAAAGGGAATTAATGCAAATTGCCTTTTGTTTTATAAGCTAAATGATATACTGACCTTTGATCAAAGCATTTCAAGTCTCTCAGAATAACTGTATGCTTCGAGAACTTTAAAATATGAAATAAAATACCTAATACAAAAAATATTAAAGTACAGATGATGCAGGCAGGCAGACATTTTAATTATATCAAATGTCCATTAATGACCACTTTAAAGATGCATTTTAGTAAGCTGGTTAAAAATGAAAGTCAATCCTATGAACTTCAACAATTTAATAACTTTCTTCTTCTTTGCTTTTTTGATTGACTTGATTGGTACATTTTACACATACATAATGATCAAATCAACGTGGAGAATTTGTACCGGTACGTGACACCTCTTAACTCCCACTTTCCCATCTGATCTGAAAGTGTGTGAGGTCCATGTTTTGATGAGGGCTGCGCTTCCTCCCCGGGCCACTAAGGCAGGGCCCCAGGGAATCGGGATACAGGAGGCGAGCTCCTGTGGCCGGGTGCTTTGGGACACAGCACACACATCGTTGGCAGAAGGATTAGGAGGTCAGTGAGGTTTTATACTCTCTATGTCGGTTTTTATTTTTCAAATCAACTTGGAGTTTGTTGTAAAGAAATGTCATGGAACTCACACCGACTTGACCTTTCCCACATCCGTCCTTAAGCGGCAGTGTATTTCTTTCTCATTCTCCGATGATGACTTTTCTCTTGCCTCAATTTCCAGGGACAATGTTTTGGCTCTGCTCCTCGAAAAAGTTAAATTCCGTGGTCCGCCTCCAGCTCGACTGTATTTCATATTATAAACAGAATGAAACACATTTGCAAACCATGGAGTTTGTAGAAAATATAATTGGCACTTTTTATTTTAAAGCGCAAGATGTATCTGTGAGCTGGTCCGTTCCTAATCATTCTTCGGCTGTTGTCTCTCTGGCACTGCTTCTCGCCGTGATCAGTAGAACTGGGCAGCGTAGCGCCAGGCACTGGGCTGTTCTCTTATCAGCCCCAATTACCTGGCTGCTCAGCGATGGCGTAAGAACTTGGCTTTATCTGCGGCCCTTTCTTTGTTGCACCTGACTTGGAATGAAATCAGGTGAGGGGCCGCGTATCCTAACCCCCGTGTGCTGCCTTTCTCGCCTCCGATCAAGACCATCGCTTCTTCTTTTGTTGACGTAGTCCTGGTGAGACAGGCCAGTATGGTATAGTAGAAAATGTACAACAAAATACTAAGGAAGATGATTATATGTCAATAAACATGGCTAATAAAATCTTATACCTACTCATAATAAAACTTCACATTTTATTTACTCTTTAAAATAACCTATTGAGATTACTAGGCACAGAATTAAAAGTGAGGGTTCTAATTTTTTTTCCAGTACTGGGGATTGAACCCAGAGCCTCTGAGCTATATTTCTAACATATTTTCTTTTTTTATTATGAGATAGATCTTTGGAGGGTCTCCAAGCTCCTTCCTCAGCTTGTCAGAGAGTACTCATTACAGATGAGTACTATGCTGGGCATGGCCTGTGTATTTTAACTGTGTTCTATCACCTGATACAAAGAAAATACCATTTCTTCATGTGAATACATAAACAATGAATGGTAGTTGTTAGGAAAGGCATAAAATGTTACAGTTTTCAACCACAAGAACAATTATTCTTCAACGTAGTAGCTGAGGAAACTGGGAATGTTGGGTTCGACTTGCTTTAATGTAACCTTCATGAGGGGCTTATTTATGTCAACATCACCCAATCCATATACCCCAAGTATCCACAGAGTGCTCCGCACGTGGAAGGACATGGTACATATTTGTCAAGCAACCTACAATCTCTACTTTTAAATTGCTTTAGGAAGTATACTCAATTAAAGTTTATGAAAACTCTTGTATACCAAGAGTAAACTTTTTCTATATATGATGTTAAATGGGTAAGGTGCACCTATACACTTCCATTACAAACTTTTGGAAGTGATACAATAAATTATTGAATTAAAAGAGACAATATAGGAAGTCAGTTCCCCCAAGCTGTGTTTGAATTGGCTAGGAAAGTTGCAGCAGTCTTTTCTAAACCGTTCTGAAGTCCTATAAGGTAATACACTAATATGATTTAAAAAGTGTCTTAAACTGGTGCACTCACCTGCTTAGTACCAGTTGTCATAACAGTGCTAATTGAAGAATTCAAATTCCGTAATGTGTGTGTCCATTTTTAGTATCAGGCATATTTAAATTATTAGAATGTATCAAAAATAAATAAATTAAAGTTGGACACAGGGATGAACTTCCCCCATATCCCATTATCTTCCTAAACCTCTGCAAATAGTTAAGTGACATGTAGCAAGAACAGCTAATATCTAATAGAATTTGAATAGAATGTGTGATGTATGTATTCTCACAGAGGCCAATGCAGATTACCAATTACACTGGGGATTCAAAATAAATATATAAAAGTATCTGAGGTTTAGCAATGTGAAGAGCTCCATGAACTCTCCCCACAGGCAACCTACTGAAAAGAATTTGAAAAAGAAGAAAATGTAAATAATCCTAAGAGCAAACAGAAAATAAGGAAATATCTACTCAAGACAATCTGTGGCAGTTCAGTTAGGAAGCTTGGAGCCTGGGAGTAATCCAAGAAATCTAGTAGCCTGAGGTGGGAGAATCTCAAATTTGAGCCCAGGGTAGAAAAATCAGTGACTTAGTGAGACCTTGTCTCAAAAATGAATGAACACATAAGCAAATAAATGAATTAATAAAAGAGCTAGGGATAGAGCTCAATGCAGACATTAGGTTCAATGCCCAGTGAGAGAAGGACAGAAAGAGAAATGGAGAGAGAGAGAGAGAGAGAGAGAGAGAGAGAGAGAGAGAGAGAGAGAGACAGAGACAGAGACAGAGACAGAGACAGAGACAGAGAGGCAGAGAGAGAGAGAGAGAGAGAGAGAGAGAAACAAAGAGAAAGAAAAATCAGTAATAAAAGTGTGCAGATTTATACAATTCCATTCATATCAAATATCCAGAAGAGGGAACGTTGTGTTGAGTTTCACAAAATATGGCATTGTTTCTGTTTAGATAATTCACTTATGTTCTTTACCTGAAGTTTTTAGTAGAGGTAGGAACATGAAGTCATAACTATTCTTTAAAACTGGTGCAGTTCTTATGTTCTGGGTCCTGACTAGATGTGATATTGGGACTTAATACTCAATTGATATCGAAATTTTCTTATTTGATTTACTACACACATCAGACAAATCAGAGAATATGAATGTATCCAATCTGCTAACAGAGATTTTTATTGGCCTCAACATATTCCTGTCTGTCTTGCTCCTCAGATTTCCAAGTCGTTTGTTGTTTTTCCAAGGTAGACAATCATCAAAGTCTGGTGATAGTGGTGCCCAAATTACGTTATTTTTTCCCCCAGTATTTTGAAGATTCTGAAGGGCTAAAAACAAACTTAAATTAATGTTGTAGAGATATTCAGTGACAATATTTTGAAGTCATACTTTTGTTAAAAATAACTGACAAAGTAAATATCATTATACAGCATAACTTAGATACCTTCAAACTACACTATTTGCATCTTCTACTAGTACAGGGGTGACTGGTTCTTGGGTTGAATAGCCATGAGTTTGCTAAATGGCTTGATATACGCATTACCATATTTGATTACACTGGGCTCGAGTCCCTTCATCTGGGATATGTGACACACATCTTACTTCAGAGCCAAGATCAGAACCTGCAATGAGACACTGATAGAAAAGTAATTCGATTTTCTCATTTAAATGACAAAATGTCAAGATACCGTGTGAAGTGAAGTACTTCACTTTATGAAGCACTTAATGTATGAAGAAAGTCTGAAATGCCTGTAAGCATATTAAATTTATGAAGAGGAAACTATGTAAGTTCAAGCAGTCACATAGAATGAGAACAAGGGAATAGGCAAAGGAAAGAGAAGGCAAAATTCAGGATAGTCACGTGGTATACAGGGACACGTGAATTATACCCAGACATCCCTTGATACTGTGAAAATTATCCACTGAACAGTGACATCATTTGCACTTGAGAAATGAGAAACAGGCTTTTCATATAGTAAACTGACACTTATTTTTTTTAAATTGAAGATCATATTAAATAAACTTCTCAAAAGAAAGTAACATTCTTTTAAGCCTTTTATAAGATATAATGTTTCGGAAGGTATTTATTTCTTTCAAAAGTCTTTCTACATTGCCATATCATTTAACTTGTTCTTGACATCTTGACCTTTTCTGATTTAATAACTGTCATCTGTATAATAGCAATTTCATGGCAAGGCTTTCCTTGCCCCAATACCAGAAAAATTTAATCAAAAGTTTGATTGTTTTGAGAGTGATAGTCATAAGTCTCTAAATAATATAAATCTTAAGGTTTCTTTGATTAAGTAATGTTGTCTGTCCAAGGTAATATTTCCAGTTAAGTATAGTCAAAACTGAAAGTCTTTTACAAATATCAGAGTACTTTTCATGCTCTCTATCTTGCTTTAGAATCCTTGCCTCAGATATTTCATTTTTTAAAATTTTTTTTAAATTTTTTTTGAGACGGGGTCTTGCTTTGTAGTTCAGGCTGGCTCTGAGCTTGCTATGTAGTCCAGGCAAGCCTGGAACTCAGCAATCCTCCTGTCTCTGCCTCCCGAGTGCTGGAATGACAGGCATGAGCCACCAAGCCCGGCACAAGATATTTCGTTTTGTATTCAAAGTCAGAAAAATGTGTTATATTTTCATATCTTACTGCTTATTTTTGAAGATAACACTTTATTGGATTAGTTATGTCCAGACAGTCTTCATATTTTAAAATGAATCAGTATTGCCTATTAATTATGCCACAATAATTTCTCCACAGAAAGTGCTTTAATGTTTAAATGAATAAGCAGGAAAACTCAGTGGGTGGTGTCCCCTTTAAAAGGTTTTCTAGCCCGACTCTTGAATTAGGGTGCCTACGGTTTCAAGAAATTGTATGATTTTGTAGTCATGAGAGCTGGTGCTACTGATTCCAACTCTCTAATACCACATCTAAACATAAAGATTATGAGAAAAACAAAGCAGCATTTGAGTATTGATCATAGAGTACACTATATCAAGGCAGGCATCTCAGCCCTGTGGGTTTTCAGCGCCAACTTGGCCTCATTTCTAATTCTGCAAATGGCCATCCCACCTTTTAGTACACTAAAAAAAAAAAAAAAAAAAAAAAGAAAGAGTGGATTTTCACAAGTAGGACTTGACTAACACACTTCATTTTAAACAAACTAACTTCCTTGACAAAAAAAAAAATGAGAAAACAGAAAGTCACGTTGGGATAAATTTGATGAGATTATTGATAAATAGTAATAATCATAATATATTATCTCTATGTAAAATTGGCAGCAGTATTCAAAACTGAGAGGACAAAACAATATCTAAACTAAATCCTATTTTTCAGTGAGAAAGAATCTCTCCACCTTTCATTAGAAAACTGACCTAATGTGGTCCAAAGGTCCTTTCTGGGGGAGGGGGGTGTAAAGTCCCATTAAAGTTAGTCTCTGTCATTCAGGCTCTGCCCTCCGTAATGCTTATATATGATGGAGGCAGGAGAATACGGTGTGACTCTAACCAGCTGGGAAAGAAGGTGTGGCCTTCCATGACAACATTCCAGAAGTCCCAGGTAAGGAAGGTCTCAAAGCCCTGCCTGCGGACTTCTGCAAGGAACGGAAGCAAATTTCCCCTAGGTCGGCCTAGATCAGACGCCCACCTGAGGAGCAGAAAACACAGGAAAGGCGATGGGCGGGGAACTTTTTGCTGTGGTGTTCTCACATTGCAACCTGGGCTTTCCCGTGGAGTATTTTTCCTTCTTTCTTACTTGCCTTGGCTCCAATTTGCTCTGCAGGGCCTGTTTCTATTCTTATCTTTATTAAACGCAAAACCTTACTACCTGTTGAGCTTTTCCTGATAAGACCTTTGTTCAAGACAGAAACAATCTAGAAAACTCCTGTATAAGATGGCGCCAGCATCTCAAAATCCATAACGGAATGATTCAGGGTGAGCTGAAGTCCTTGCTCCTGAGCCCACGGGTAACTCCTGTTCCTGTTCTCATGATCATCTCATTCAGGAGAAAGATGACTTGGGGAAAAAACTAATTGGCGTTCATGATACTATTCACCTTGTTCACCTGCTTATTAAAATTCATCTTAATTAAATTCTTTTGGGGCATTGACTGGGTCACATGTATTCATAGTAAGTCTCTGAGAATGTTTATAAACTGGACTCATTTTTAAGTCCAACAAAATGAGTCTTACACAGTGGTAGAAATATTTGCTTGCATAACATTTTCCTATGCTGTTTGTCAACAGTTTTCCAATTATGTTCCTTCTAAGATTTTTACCTCTTGAGCCAAAATGTTAGCCACTGCCTGTGGGACTGTATGGACCTGAAATTCTTGAGATTTTTTTTTTCCTCTGGACAAATTAAAAACAATAGTGACTCTCTGTTAGGATTTTCTCTGAAAACTGCTTCGGAGATATGTTCCAGTAATGGCAAACCAATACTGCAGATAATGACTGTGGTCCTAGAATATTATCCTGAATTATTTGTAAAAGAGAATTTTTCGTATGTAATGTGGTGACAGGGCAGTAGGTAGCCCAGAGATGTTAACTTTCTCATGCAACTCATACATTCAGTTGCTGCCTTAGTCTTATGTGTTTATCTTCACTCATTTGAAGATTGATTAACGCTGGTCACACCCAGTGCCCATGCTCTGGACTGATGGGTGAGTGTCCATCCAGTTTAACTGATATCTTGAATTTTAAGGTAAATCAGTGCCTGAAATAAAAGATTTCATCTTCTTAGAGGAAGCATGAGGTTGTTTCTCCACAGGAGAAAAAAATATATATATAAGGAAAAAATGGCTCGAATGAACTCCAGCATGACCAAAATGTACAGTGTAATTTAACCTCGTCCAGAGGATAAAATATAGCACATGATTAACCTCAATGAGCTTGTGGATGGGGCAATGGAACATCTTCCAGTAGAGAAAAGAGAGTCACCTCTTGGAGATGGCACTTTGTTAGGCTGTGTTCCTAAACCAGGATGAGGGGCTCACACCCAAGAGCTGCACTGGGTTACAGCAGATGAGAAATACAATCGTGTGTGTCACAGAACCAGGGGTTCCTGTGTTACAGCACCACCACCAACAATAACTGCCATTTCTGTCGAAAACTATGAAGGTCATGTTATTGTTTCTATAAATATAAACCCATATTCACTGTGACAATTAATGAAATTCATCATGGTGTTTCCATACATGTATGTATCATGCATTGGCCTCCTAAACATAGAAAACTAAAACCAACATATGTATACCACATAGTCCTTAGAAATGCCATGTAATGCAGACACTGATATATTGACTTATTGGTTAAAATGTGAAGGTTTAGACATACTGATGTCAATGACTTCAGACTTAATATATGACAATGTCATATTTAATGCAAAGGTGGGTAGGCTTGTGTATTCCCTATCATACATCTCCTCTGTCACTATAACTAGTTTGTAATGTATCTGATGTATGTTACAAAAAATAAAACAAAGATTGAGAGCATATAGCATAAAACATTGTCTCAGATACATATAAATGAGTTCACAGATTAAAAACATTGTCTACTATTGAATATATAATTGTGAAAATTCCCATTCATTTGTATGACTTAGACTAACTTACACCAACAACAAACTGGTCACGTGATGAAAAAAATAGTGTTACCAGGTGTATTGGTCCAAGATTATAACATCATATTTTTATTTCCTCTTGTCACTGATCCTTCTCCTTTTCCCTTTGAATATTTTCTATTTCACAATATCTATCATACATTCTAGAACTCATTTACATCTTCAGATTCTCATACAGAGAAAATATAATATATTTGCACATCTGTGACCTATTTGTTTCACTTATGAGTATGTCCTCAAGGTTTGTCCATTTGAGTATAAATGACTCAAATGTATCATTCATTATGGGTGAGTAATATTCCATTTTATCCAGTCTCCAGTTGATGGGCATCTGGGTCGTTTCCAGGATTTAGCTATCACAAACTGAACTGCTATGAACATGGATGCACATATGTGACTATGATATGAATCTTGTAACTCTTTCATGTATATACATAGCAGGGGAATAGCAGGGTCAAATGGGACCTCTTATCCTAGTTGTTTGAGGAATCTCCACACTGGTCTCCATAGTGGTGGCACAAGCCTACATTCCCACCAAGAGTAAAGAAGGGTTCCTTCCTCCCCAGAACCTTGCCAGCATTTATTACTGATTAATATCACAATAGCAGCCATTCTTTGTGGAGTTAAATGAAATCTCAGTGTTGTTTTCATCCGCATCTCTCAAATGACCAGTGATGTTGACCTTTTCTTCATATGCTTCTGAGCTGCTTTTACTTCTTTCTCGGAAAAGTGTCTATTGATTTTAGATGCCCATTTTTGGACTGGGTCTTTAAATTGGCGGTGGGGGGGGGCTGAAATTTTAAGTATCTTACATATTCTAGATAGTATCCCTTTGTCTGAGAAGCAGCTGTGAACATAAAGATTTTTTCCGATATTGTTGGCTGTCTTTTTGTTCTGCCAATGGTTTCTTTTGCTGTTCAGAAGCTTTTTAATAGAATGAGATCCCATTTCTGCTAGTTCTCATGCTCAGGTTTTATTCATAAAGTCTTTCCCTAAGCCAGTGTTGTTCCAGGATTATAAAAAGGTAAATGGCTTGCCATTAGTAATTTATTCTAAGTCTGAATCTGTGGGTATGAAAAACCACATACACATATTTGGCAGAATCTTCTATTTGTTGTTATCTGAAGAAATTCATTAATTTCAAATGCGTGGCATGTTTGAGTAAAGTAAGAAAAATAATTAATGTAGTGCAACAACATTGTGTGGGATTTACCCATGTGACTGCCAAGATTTCAGCAGAATGTAGGAAATTAGCATTGATCACCAGTGTCTCACAATTCCTTTCATCAAGCTAAATCACAGTCACATCTGGAGACTTTAATTGTGCCTTACAAATAGTTTTTGGTAGTGTAAGTGCCAATTAAAAGAGTCAGAAAAGGCAACCCGAGGGGAAGGCATTTCATGAAATAATATATTTCTCTTAAGCTACTAGAAGCATACACAATGAGTTAGAAAATTACACTTTCACTTCCATTCCCTTGCAGTTAGAGACCGGAATGCAACAGAGAATTCTACCTAATAGACATGTTCTTGCTTTTCCTTTTCTCATTGCTTCAGTGTCATTTTTCTCAGGATGATATTCTTTAATCCTTATTTACATCATACCCTCTCACATCATTTATCTTTCTTCTTAAAGAACAAACTCTCACACGTAGCAAAATAGTGCAGAAGTTTCCATATCTTGGCATGCATTACCTGGGTTAATATTTTTCTTTATTCTAGTTATGTTTTTTTGAAAAATGGCAGATTTTAGCACTTGAGGGTCGAAATTTTTTCTCCCAACTGAACTCTTTATTGGTACATTTTACATACACCTCACAATCACACTCAACACTGGGGAATTTGTACCAGTATATGATATGTGTTAATTCTCATTTTTCCCCATTTCCCAACCCACCCTACAACCTCCCCCACACTATATACATGTACTTTCTTTTCCTCTTCAAGTCATATTTATTCTTTCCCCTCATTACTTTCCCCTACCACATTCCCTTTTAGTATTTCCTATTTCACAAAATATATCATACATTCTAGAACTCATTTACAGCTGCAGGTTCTCATACCAGAGAAAAGATATGGTATTTACATATCTGTGATCTATTTATTTCACTTATTAGTGTATCCTCAAGGTGTGTCCATTTGCACATAAATGGATGAAATTTGTCATTATTTTAATTCCATAATTGCAGAAAGGAACCAGAAAACTGACATAATTTACGGTGGTGAATCTGACCCCAATAATTTAATATTAAAAAATCATGTTTACATATTTTATGAGTAAAAGATTCAGAAAAAATACTGAAGAGAACTTTGGTTTCCAGGTATATTTTTTTCACTAGGAGAGAGGTAATGCTAAAGACTACATATTTCCTTGAGCCCCAGTGGGTCTGTTAGCATGTGAAAAAAAATATTTCCTTCAGTGAAAAAAAATTTACTTTGGCAAAATATTGGAATAGACAACAATTTTTATCCATGCATCACTTGCTGGCCTTTCCAGCAGTCTCTGAATCTATCAGCCTATCTCATTTCCTCTACAGTGGTGATCTGCAGAGAGACTGAAGAATAGTGATGCTGTTTGTCTTGCTTAGAATACAAAGGTCACAGGCCACACACGCCCAGGACCTTCCTCAGGTTGGTGGTTGGTACAATGAAATTGAAGATTCAGGGATGTTGGGAGCAGAGGATGAAAATTAGCTTTCCTAATTGCTCTTATCCAAGGTAGTATCTCCTTGTGTCTACAAAAACACTGTATTCCTAAATCCAAGTGGTAGTATTGGATATAATCATGTGACAGGCTTCTTGCATTGTACTTAGTATATTTTTCTTTCTGTAAAGTGGTATGTTACTTTTTTTTT
>PVIC010049591.1:0-13103 GCA_004025085.1 Thryonomys swinderianus | reverse complement strand
GCGCCTGCCTCGCAAGCGTAAGGACCTGAGTTCGATCCCCGGTTACCACATATAATGCTGGGCGTGGTGGCTCACGCCTGTAATCCCAGCACTCGGGAGGCAGAGACGGGAGGATTGCTGAGTTCGCGGCGGCTTGCCTGGGCACCATAGTGAGCTCAGGGCCAGCCTGAACTACAAAGCGAGACCCTGTCTCAAAAAGAAAAAAAAAAAAATTGTGCTAAGGAGAAAATATGCACATTCACTTTTACCATGTGACTCACCTTGCTGCTTCAGAGTTTCCTTGGCAGAAAAAAGTGAGCCCCACTAATTACCGCTCTGCCTACAGGGAAGATCAAAGATCTGTCAGCTCTGGGCTGAAAGCAAGGAGGGCCTTTCTGTCTGTTTACTAGTTCTGCCCAGACAGAAGCAGTCTGCACGCAGGTCCCGAGGCCTGTGCAATGCACACATGTGTGCTTGCAGGATAGAGTGGGAGATAAGGAAAAGGCTCTGAACTGCTAGGAGGATGTTAGGGGAACACAAAAAGGCACCTTCATCTGCTCCCTTGCCAAAGCATTGGGAGAATTGGTCCAGATATTTTTTTTTCTTTTCTTTTTGAGACAGGGTCTCGCTTTGTAGTTCAGGCTGGCTCTGAGCTCACTATGTAGCCCAGGCAAGCCTCGAACTCAGCAATCCTCCTGCCTCTGCCTCCTGAGTGCTGGGATTATAGGCGTGAGCCACCACGCCCAGCTGGTCCAGATATTTTTAAGTGCTTAGTGAGCCTATACCTCAACAGAAGACATTTAACATCAACTGTGTAGCCGGGTCCTTTACAGGGACTGGAGAGACCAAGAGAAACCTCTATTTCTGTCATTCTTGCAGAATTTGAGATACCCTATGAAAGATGCTGAGATCCAGGTTTTTCCCTGGAGAGGGTGTCATGCTCCTTTAGCAGGTGGTTCTGTAACTCCCCACCAAACCTCTGTCCTGGCTCCTCTGCTCCGTCCCCTGTCCTAGGCAGCTGCTGCTGTCTATCGACTTCTGATCACTCTGTCTGGGCACTCATGGGGTTTGTTTCAGGGGGTGTCCGACCAACTCTGAAGGGGGAGGAGGATTAACTCAGCTAGCCAGGCCTGAACCTCTCCCAGCAAGAGATTGATGTAAGAATCAGCTCTTACTTGAGATGCCACCATCAAGTGTCCCCTCAGCAACCAAGGTGGCATGAAAGGGACCGCTCCTGTCTCCCATCCATCTATGTCCTCTGGGCTATGTAGTGCTTGAAATATATTTCCATGCAACAGAGTGTTAGCACTACAAGGGATCCTCAGTGGCGATGGTAATAGCTGTCATTCAGTGAGCGTGTACTGAATGTTAGATGTGTGAAGAATGTTGTTCTCAATCTCTATAAAGGCATTATTGTAACCATCAAGAAGAGGCCCAAAAGGCACGAGTGGCTGGGTAGCAGAATGTTCAGGACACAGCTTTTCATTCAAATCCGAGCCCTACTGTCCAGTCACCAGCTGTGGAACCCAGGGTTGATTCTTAAGTTCCCTGTGTCTTGGCTTCCGAGCTTTCCTAAAGGGGTAATTCAGAGCCTGAATAAGATCCAACCTTTGGTGAGGCTGCTGTGGACAGAGCTGCTCATCTCTGGATTGCTTTCACGCCATGTTGTGCTGGCAATGTCTCACATCTTGAGCTCTCACTGATCTTGTAACCACTGGGTACTTTACAACACCCAGAGGAGCTGTAGGAAAATCAAAATCAAAATCAATCACCAGGGCTCTGCCACTGTAATCAACACAGGCTTTTAGGAGCTCTACATAAATTTCCAACTATTCTATTTCCAGTATAGTAATTATATTAGGTAAATATGTGAGATTTACCTTATATCTCTCTCTTTCCCTCTCTACATCTCCCCCCTTCCCTGGTATATCCAGCAATATGGGAATTCTTTCTGTGTCCAAAAACCACATACAGAAAATGGAGATTTCTGCCCTGGATTTAATAGGTTCATTTCAGTTAGAATGAGAAAAAAGGAAACAAAACAAGAATTCCAGTGTCTTATTTATTCCCCTGAAGTTGCCCTCTCCCTTTCATTCAAATTTCTCTCCTTCCAGATGAATATAAACATGTTACGGCTGACCCCAATTTTATTTCCAACTTCAAAAGATGAATCACAGAGATTTGGCAAAGACAGATCGGAGCAAGCAAGTGCTGTGTGGAAGGAAGGGGTGTTTTTAGCCGGCTTGACCTCAGTGGTCAGTCTTTACTAGCACCCCGCACTGCAAGGCCAAGGCGTCCCTCAAATGTGACAGCAGATGGAGCCTGCAGTCGAAGAAGCCCCAGGAATTCCGGCACAGACTAAAGGCTACAGCTCCCCGGTTCTGTGCTTGCACAAGAGAACTAAAGTGCGGCTGGACCCATCCTGCTGTGCGGCAGTCAGCGAAGCCACCGCAGGCACACTGGCTCTTGTCCATGCAGAGACAGCTCATCCTACTTCTCTACCCCGAGCCCCAGAGAGGTACGGTTTGCTCAGCATGACGGAGCTCCGCCTCGCGCGAGACAGGCAGCTGGCAGAAAGCGAGCTGCAAAAGGTGAGATGCGGAAAGGCGGATTTGAACCCACTTTGCCTGAGAAACCACAGTGCCCAGAGGAAGCCAGGAACGAGGAGAAACCTGAGGGAGGTTCTTGCTGCAACGCGAGGCCCCTGCACAGTCAGGCGGTGACGAGCAGCGACAGCCCTTCTCGGGCCTCACTTGGACACCAGCAAGCGAAGGAACTCCTCGTAGTTCACTCGCCCGTCTCCGTCCGCGTCCGCCGCGCGGAGCATGTCCTCCGCCTCCCCGGCGCTCAGCTTCTCCCCCAGCCTGGTCATCACGTGCCGCAGCTCGGAGGCGCTGACGTAGCCGTCGCCGTCCTTGTCGAACACGCGGAAGGCTTTCCGGATCTCCTCCTCGCTGTCCGCGTCTCTCATCTTCCGGGCCATCATGCCCAGGAACTCTGGGAAGTCCACCGTGCCGTTTCCATCCCGGTCGATCTCGCTCACCATGCCCTGGAGCTCGGCCTCCGTGGGATTCTGGCCCAGGGACCTCATGACAGTGCCCAGCTCCTGGGCGGTGATGCAGCCGTCCCCATCCTTGTCAAACAGAGAGAAGGCCTCCCTGAACTCAGCAATCTGCTCCTCCGTCAGCTGGCTGGCCATGCCGGGGGCGTGGGTGGGGTGACAGCGCAGGGGCCGGGCTGGTCCTGAGCGCGGGCCGGGCAGGCGGAGGTCTGAGGGGTGGCTGGCTGGCTGGCTGGCTTTCCAGCCCTGCCTTGAAGTGCTGGAGCTTAAGAAGGAGCAGCGTCCTCCCCCCTTCCAGGCTGGCGGATTGGGCTGCCATCCGCAGACACCCCCGCCCCTGTGGTTGCCTGAAGGCCGAGTCCTGTTTAGACAGGCGTCCAGGAGCAGCAAGCAGGCCAGCCTGCTGCCTGAGCTGACGCCAACCCCTCTGTGTGAAAGGCAGGCAGTTTTCACCTGGACACCCGCTGGGCCGCCAGGAGTCCCCAGTAATGACATCTTCCTTCCAGGTGTGTGGGCCAATATTTAGAGAAATTAACCTGGGATTCCAACTTGTACTCTCCCTTCTTTTTCTTCTAGTCTTCCACCTGCCCGCCTAACCCCCCCCCCCCCCTTCACACAATAAAATCACCAGGCAACCCTCCATTTTCCCCTTTGGCTGAAATTTTTTTTCAGGATGAAAAGCAGAAATTGTCTTTACTGAAAGGGACTTTCCTGTTCTTGGGCTCCAAAGCTTTTGGAGACAATTTTCAGAGGAGGACCTAGGCTTTTTCTATGGGTTCAAGCAGTTTTTTCCTGTCTTCAGAATAGACATGAATTTCAAAGGATTTTCTTGACTCCATTCACTGTCAGTCACTTATTCACAGGGGTTCACTGAGTGACTATGATGTGCAGGTACTGTTTGAAGCAGGTCAACTCTGTCCTCATGAAATCACCTTCCAGTGATGACCCAGAGAGTTAGTGAGTAAATGAGCAAAGAAACTCAAAGAAGGTCCTTAGCTATGAGTGCTAAGTACTGTGAAGGGCATGAAAAGTACTGATGAGAAGACATGGAAGGTCACCTCCATGGTCATTGTCAAGAATGGCTCCTCTACAGAAGTGCTCAAGGGCGGCCCTGGAGGAGAGGAAGGCATGGTGGGGCTGAGGAACAGAAAGGTAACAAATGGGGAGAGGTGGGTGGGGAGAAAGGACAGATGAGGGAGACCGCAGGACTTGAGGAGGAATTCCTCCTCTCTGTTTGGATACATGAGCACCATGGAAGCTTTCAGCAAGGCTTTGTCTAAGCCTTGGGGAGGATGGGGACAGAGCCAGTGAGAAAAGCAACTCTAAGACGAGACAGGTGAGAGAAAGACCCTGGGTGTGCACCGGGCACACGGACTCAGCTCCCTACCTGCAAGAGACCTGGGGAAATGACTTTCTGAGAGGCAAAAAGTTTGGTTTCTTCTGTGGGAATCTAAGAAAATCCAAACTGGAGAGAAATGTGGAGCTGGCCTTCTCTTTATCCTGTTGTCAGATGTGGAGAAATGGGGTCAGGGGCCTATGAAGAGCGAAAATGTATTTGTAAGGACCTGAGTTTATTGAGGAGAAAATGTGTCAAGATAATAGTTTGAATATTAATATGTTTTACTCTCTCAATTTCCTCAACTATTTATGACATTTCTTTTTTTCATTCGAGTACACAGCAAATTCTGCTCTTCCTTGTTTGGAGGGAATTTTCGGTAGGGACAAAATAGAAATTATCTGCATGAAGGTTCCCACAAAACCCAGGCTCTGATGGCTGAGGGAAGAGGAAGGAAGATTTTTGTCTTGGGAGAAACAGTGAGGTTGAAGAATCCCCTAACCCAAATCTTTCCTTTAGAAGAGAGGCATAGTAGGATCCAGAGATGGGGAGGCCATACGCAGCCTTGAAAAAGAATTCTTCAGTCAGAAGATAGCATTTCTTCTTCTCTTATGTTCTCTCATTGATGGAGAAGCAAACTCATGAAATAATACAGGGGCAGTACCAGTAGGTGGGAGAACCAGTTTCCCCTGGGCAAGTGGCCAACAATCTCCACAGAAATCCTGTGGCTGAGTCAGTCCCATGATGGGTGAGAACTT
Organism: Thryonomys swinderianus; assembly: GCA_004025085.1. Taxonomy (NCBI): domain Eukaryota; kingdom Metazoa; phylum Chordata; class Mammalia; order Rodentia; family Thryonomyidae; genus Thryonomys; species Thryonomys swinderianus. Next base: position 7,969 of record PVIC010049591.1, on the reverse strand, counting down.
AAGGCTGGACAGGACTGTGTTCATCCTTCTGCCTCCTTCCCCTAGAACCAGGGTAAGAAGTAACTGTAACCAGTGGTTTCTAGGCCATGGCTCTGGTTCAAGCTCCCAGCTTTTGCTAATGTGTTTTTCAAAAAGCCACATGGAAAGAGAACTCAATAAGGATATTAAACAGGGGTAGTACACATGACTCACAAAAGCCTGTCTTGTGATAGCTAAATTGTTGTAATTCATAAGTTGGGAAACTATGGCAGAGGGAATGTTTCTAAGTCCTGGCTTAATTCTTTCCCTGCAGTCTCTCACCCCATACACTAATTCCTTTTCCTACAGAATGAAGAGGAATACACACACATACACACACACACACACATTTTGGGTGTGGAGGGGGTCTGATCCATTTAAACATTTAATAGTTAAATATGTTTAAATAGTTAAACATTTAAATAATATATTTAAATAATAATAAACATTTAAATAATATCTATTTTAAGCTTTAAAAGTAAAGCTGAGCACAGTGTAATTCCAGCTACTGAGGAGGCTGAGGCAGGAAGATTGCAAATTTGAGGCCAGCCTGGACAATTTAATAATATCCTGTCTCAAAATAAAAAGTAAAATGGGGTAGGCATATATGGAGGGTCCCTGAGTTCAATCTCATGTTCCATCTTCATAAATGAAACAAAAAAACTACTTGCTCACATAAAAAACTCATTTTCATTAAAAAATATTTTCCAAGATGAAGAACAGGGAAAAGACTGGCATTTAAAAAAGCAGCACTGCAAATCTCTTTAATGTCTGACTTTATGGAGCATATGTTCATCTGCTTCCAATCTGCGGCAAAATGCTTTTTGAAGTATATTATCCAGCTTCACACAGATGCAAAGTTGGGAAAGGAGGGAACATTTAAGTGGCTTTAAAAGAAAATTGTGGACATTTTTCTTTGATGTTACATTAGAGTTTGACAAGCAGTAGTTACTTAGAGGTTAGTTGCAGCATGGATATGAGAGCATATCAATTAACTTTTCATACTGTTCCACCAAAATCCATTGGTCTGTTTTGCACTTTGAATGTTTTTTTTTTCTTTTTCTTTTTTTTTTTTTTTTTGAGACAGGATCTCGCTTTGTAGTTCATGCTGGCCCTGAGCTCACTATGTAGTCCAGGTAAGCCTCGAACTCACAGTAGTCCTCCTACCTCTGTCTCCCAAATGCTGGGATTACCGGCGGGAGCCACTATCCGCATCACTGTGGTATGTGGTACTGATTGCTGGTGTGTGTGAGCTACCACACCCAGTATTGTTGTGAACCAGGGATTTCGCACTTGCTAAGCAAGCGCCAGAACCTCTGAGCTAAATTTCTGGCCCTTTGACTGGATCTTTTATCCAAATGTAATTATATAATGCTATGCACTGGTCAGTTGGAAAATACCAGTTCACCAGTTATACGGATTTTCAAAGTGTTCCACCATTACACATATAACATTTAAAAGATCTGAGTATTTTACTCAGATTTCATTTTTCAACTGTATTACCATCAATTCCGCTGGAAAAAAATTTTATTTCGAGACAGGGTCTCACGATGTGTTTCAAGCTGGCCTTGAAGTCTCTATGTAGAGTAGACTAACCTCAAATTTGAGGCAGTCTTCCTGCCTAGTCTTTCAAGTGCAGGGCTCATAGGTCTGTGCCACCATGTCTACCTAGAAAAATCTTACAGTACTGAAAAACTTCAAGCTCACTGTGTCAAGTATAAAATTTTCCAAATTCCAATTTTCATTTGGAGGCTCAAAGTTTATTATTGACAACAAATTCTATCGATTGTTTTCCATGAACTGACATTTTATCCTTTTTTTTTTTTTTGAGAGTCTTGCTTTGAAGTTCAGGCTGGCCCTGAACTCACTATGTAGCCCAGGTAAGCCTTGAACTCAGCAACCCTCCTGCCTCTGCCTCCTGAGTGCTGGTATTACAGGCATGAGCCATCATGCCTGGCATTGCATGTGGTACTGTATGTGGTTATTGAGTGCTTGGCTTATAGATGCGAGTCACCATGCCTGGTATTGTTGTATGTGGTTACCGGGGATTGAACTTCGGACCTTGCATTTGCCAGGCAGACACCAGAACCACTGAGCTAAGTCCCTGGCCCACTTGATCCATTTTTTGAGAAACTGCCTGCTAAGTGTTACATCTGAGTAGCCATAGTGTATATGTCAACTGTTATTTCTGATGAAAATATTCCTCTATGGAAAAACTTGCCTTGCCACTCCTGAAATCAGCCACACATGTGTTTTCCTCATGACAGTCAAAGTTTATTTCCCAAAATTCTGAAGATGTGCACCCAAGGACTAAAATTTAATAAAATTAATAACTACTGTATCTCTAAGGACATTCTCTAGTGAATCTGGCTTTTTTAAATGAGACAATATGGCAGTGATGGATATAAGGACAACTGTAAAGGAGGTTTGGCTCAGGCCAAGGGACTAGCAGTTGCCATTGGTTTTGACCTTTATGCAAACATCAACACTGTGGAAAAGGCAAAACAAAAAATGAAAAAACAAAAACACACTGGAATTCTATGAAAATAGTTTGACTTTCCAAATCTTCTGAAAGGGTTTGAGATACCTCACTCCCCCAAAGATCCATGGATACATTGGCGAGCAGCTGCCCTGGAATTCTGGGCAGGATGGGTCTGAACGAGGTGTAGGATCCTTGGAAATGGAAGTGTGAGGTGCTGACTCTGTAGTCACTGTAGGCCACCGCTGGCCTTACAGAGTATGGTAGTAACGAAGGCCACACAGGTACACATTAAAGGGACTCACATACATTTCTACCTTTGAAGAGGAGGAAGCCTAACCAGGAGAGATTAACCAGGTGTGGTAACTCACACCTGTGATCCCAGCACTTTGGAGGCAGAGGCAGGAGGATTGCTATGAGTTCAAGGCTTGTCTGGGCTGCATAGTACGTTCAGGGCCAGCTTGAACTACAAAGTGAAACCCTGTCTCAAAAATACATACATACATACATACATACATACATACATACATACATACATACATACTAAACAAACCAGAGAGACTCAAGATATTTTACTTCATTTGTCTGAACTGGAGTTAAAAATAGCTTTTGTTAAAAAGAATTTGTTAACCACACTTGTATCATGCCTCTCCCTCTGGATGCTCTGAAAGAGATACAGATCAGTATTCTCCAGTCTTCTCCAACCATTTCCTTTCCTGCGACCCTGCTGTGACTGAGGTCAGCCATTGGATTCTCCTTTTCTTCTCTGGACAAGCCAGCTGCTTGCCTAGTATTTGCTCATATACATCCTTTGCTGTTCAATGTAATACACAGCTAATGTGTATGGATTCAATTAATAGCCATGAGCAATTACTCTCATCTATTTTCTTACATCTCCATATTTCAGATGGTAAATATGTATGAGTCAAGGTTAGGTAACTAGCAAGTTGAAAGCTTCAACTGGAATCTAGATAGTCTAATATCTGCACCCTCAGCATTCCATCTTGTCTATTGCCATCAACTGAGCCTTTAACCTCCTTCTCCTTTTAGCCCCCAAAGTGACTGACCAGTGGAGGATCTTTCAGTGCGGTAAGGTATGGAGACATACATGTTATCCAAGCCCTTCGTATATCCAGTTGTGGATTTAACGCTTACTTTGTGTGTTTAATCAGCATCTCTAAGTTAACGTTACTGAGGGAGATTTGGGGTCACCCTTTCTTACCAAATCTGTTTCCTTCCCATTCTTTTTATCTTTTCAAAAAACCCTCAAATCACTCAACTTTTCAGAGCAAAACCTAGGGTCATGTTGAATTTCTCCTTTTCTCTTGTACTTTGTACCTGGTCACTCAGCTGTGTTGAAAGTGTGTCTGGATGCACCCACTGCACCACACCACCATCATCTCTGGGCCGAATGACTCAATAGCCTCATAAAGTGGCCCTCCATTTTTTGGTGTTTAATTCATGCTTGCCATTTCCTATTCAAAACAGTATGATAGGATTTCTTTGGTTTTCAAGTAAAATCCCTACAGTGGCCATCTTGCCTTCATTTCCTGTCTTTCTTACTGTTGTCTCATCACCAACCTCTGTCGCTATGCTGGAGACACCAGCCTACTTTCTGCTCCATGAACTTCCCGCCCTGACTCCCCATTCAATATCTCTGCATGATCTGCTTCTTCCACCTGGGCACTCTGTCCTCTATGTCGCATCAGCTGAAAGTCAAATATCTGTATGAGACCTTTCCTAACCATTGACTTGAAACTAGCCTTCCTTTTCCACCTCATCACTTATTTCACTCCCCTTTTATTTTCTTCAGAGCTCATCACTCTTAACTTTCTTCCTCATTTCTTTAGTTGCTTGTGTTTTATTTCTTCCACCTACATAAGACGTGAGGCTGTTTCTTAACTACTTCCCTGTCATATCTTCTGACACAGGATTAGCAGGCATCAGTTAGTATCCAGTGAATGAGTAAGACAGGAGGGTCTCATCACCATGAAAGAGCATCTTTGCCTCCACCTGCCTGGGAAGAATTACCAGAACCTTATCTTTCCTTCCGGTTGTGGTGCAAAAGACTCCATGGAATGCCTCAAATTGTTTTGCTCAGGTGTCAATTTATTAACCTTGTGTTTCTTCCCCTACTGTTCTCCAGTTTGCTACATGGTACCTTTAAGGATAGTGACCTCTCTATTTGTTCTTGGAAGCAGCTGCTGGTGCTTCACACCTGTAGACACTTACCAGAACGTATTTCCTGTTTCAGGTCAATACAAGGATACAAGAAAGTTCTGTCATCCCACAGTACATACCATTTATGCTGTCTAGGCCTCATGAGCCCTGGACTCAACTCCAAACTCCTTAAAAAAAAAAAGCTTTTATGTATTTATTTATTTATTTTTGAGACAGGGTCTTGGTTTGTAGTTCAGGCTGGGCCTGAGCTCACTATGTAGCCCAGGCGAGCTTCGAACTCAGCACTCCTCTTGCCTCTGCCTCCTGATTGCATGTAATTACAGGTGTGAGCTGCCACACCCAGCACTGTGGTAGTGGTACTGATTGCTGGTGGGCGTGGTGACTCACAGGGATTTTGTGCTTGCTAGGCAGGGGCCAGAACAACTGAGCTAAATCTCCAGCCCTCCAAACTCCTTTTATACCCTCTACTTTTATAGTACTTTTATCTGCCTTCTTATTATGGTTTCCACCCAGGGGTTCCTAAGAAAGGTCAGGAACAATTGAAATGATAAGTGCAGACAGGTTTAAGGGTGAGGTGAAACTTCTCTCTTCAGTAAAGAATCCATAAAGATGGTTAGAAAAGGGATCCAAGCATAAAGCTGATTTTTAAAAATTGAATTATTTATTGGTACAATTTATATACATCTCACAATCACACATAACATTGGGGCATTTGTACCAATATATGACACAAGTTAATTCTCATTTTTACCCATATCCCTCCCCACCCCACCCGCCCACCCGCTATATACATGCTCTTTTATTTTCTTTCAGAATCATATTTATTCCTTCCCCTCATTACATTCCCACACCAAATTTCCTTTGGAAATTTCCCATTCTACAAAGATTGTCATACTTTCTAGAGCTCATTTGTGTCTACAGGTGCTCATATCAAAGAGAAGATCCGGTATTTGCCTATCTGTGATCTATTTAATAAGTGAAATAAATAAATCATAAAGCTGATTTTGAAAGTTAGGCTGACAGTTCAAACAATGTCACTTTGGAGAGACTAGACAGGGTGGTGTGGGAGATTCAGAATAAAGGGTAAAAGCCTTACTGGGGCAACACCAGCGGCACTTTATCATGACCTCAGAATTTACTACAGAGGGATGGGCACTCCTCAAATGACTGTAGGATCAGCTAAGAAACAATGTCAACTTCTTTGGGTCTCAACCACATAGCACAAAATAATTTCCTTACCTTTTTGTCTTGGAGTGTCTTCCCACCTGGCCTGTGCCCAGGAGAGGCTTTCAGGTTTTTGGTCTTAGTATAAAAAATTTTTATCAGTGACTTCTTTGGGGATCATCTTATAAGTCTTTCAGAAATGATCAGACATGCTTGAATTTTCAGGGAACACAAGGCTTATGCTATTGATCTGGGATGCCTGCATTTCCCACTCTTGTGTCCAAGAAAAATGATTCAGACAAAGAGATGGGGGAAATAATTATGAGATACTAAGGAACTGATCAAACTTGTATGGAAATAGCATGGCTTTATGCTGTGTCCATGTTGTCGAACAGATCTCTTCTGGTTTTATGAGGCCAGGATTGATCTGACAATAGATATTACTTGTGTTACATTCCATTTCACATTGACCATGAGTGCATGCACACGCACGCGCACACACGCACATACACACTGGCATACATTTTCCCAGTCATTCTTGCAGCTGGGAGAGGGTTCTCTCAACAGAAGGGAAGAATTTCTGTTGGGACCACAACTCCTTGTCCTCTCTGTTCCACCTGGCTGTCCCAGATTCCCTCCGTGACTCAGATCTTTGGATGATTTTTGTGGAGTCTTATGTGAATAATCAAGATTCCTATAGGGCTGGGTTCTGGGCTGAGATGAAATTCAAGTCCAGGGAGGAGATCATTGTTCTTGGACAGAACTGTGATTGGTGAGATAAAATCTGATAAGTAGCAGGTACAGCATTATTTAGGAAACTGGCAGAAAAGAATAGCTTTCCCAGAGCGTGGAAGCCTTTGACCTAAAAAGGTGGGATTGCTTTGCTGGTATTTTCTAGGCCTCACCTGAAGCATGAAGCTCACCAGGTGCTCAGGAAACCAAGCAACTGAACTGCCTCCAGCTGTTTCAGTGTCTCACATCAATCAGGGCTATCCTTTCCTGAGAGCCTGGTTTTTGAGCTCACTCTCAGGCTGCTCCATCCTGTATCAAAGCTGTCTTCTCCACACATTGAGTTCTTTGCTGCTTCTACTGCTGAGATCAGTTCTGACATCAGTGAGTTGCAGGGCAGTCTAAGGGCCATGAAATTTTCCTGCCCTTAACTCCTAAGAGCAAGTTTAATTAAATCTGGAATAAATGATGACCCTTAACAAAAGTTAGTTAGAAAAACAGTTAAACAGGTTAAGTATTTAGTTGTGCACTTATTTACCTGGGAAGAGTTGTTTCTTATGGAACATGATGAGATTGGAGCTTTCTCAGGCAGCCAGCTCACTCACTCATTGTCCCCTCTAGTGCAGGAGGTCGAGTGGCAGCAAGTTGTTTGACATTTGGCATTTCAAAAAAAAAAAATGGGCAAAAATATTAAATGAGGTAAAGTTGCTGAGAGGCTAGGGTTGCACTCTAAAATGCCTTCCCTCCAAGATGCATCTGACAATTGCCAAGTGAAATCATCTATACATTAATCCCCCCTAACCAAAGGTGAGATCGTTCTAAGAGAACAAGTTGATCTCTGAAGCATGTGGAATTCACTAAAAACAGCTTTTGTCCCCAGTTCTGAACCTTTGAAGTTTATGATTGTGATGAAAGCATTAGCATTCAGTACAAGAGTGTGTGCTCATTTGTGTGCCTATGGGTGCGATGTATGTACAGCTCCAATAGCCATGTGACAATGTGTTGCCTGATGTTAGGCAAATGACATGTAGAGAAAACGGAAGGTTTAGAGCATGAACTTAGTCCCTGGGTAAGTGACTTGGAGGAGGTATTTGGCGAAGTGTAAAAAACTCAATTCACAAATGGAGACATCTGGAGGATATACTAATAAGTGAAATCAATAGATCACAGATAGACAATTTCTGGATCTTCTCTTTGGTATGAACACCTGTAGATGCAAATGAGTTCTAGAAAGTAGGACAGCTTTTATAGAGTGGAATATTTCTATAGGAAGCTTGGTGTGGGAATGTGATGAGGGGAAGGAATAAATATGATACAGAAAGAAAATAAAAGAGCATGTATAAAGGGGGGAGGAGGGGGGAGTGGGTAGGGATATGGGTAAAAATGAGAATTAACTTG
>PVIC010049590.1:0-13121 GCA_004025085.1 Thryonomys swinderianus | reverse complement strand
TTTTTTTTTTTAGAGAGATTTTTACTGGTGTCCCCGTGCTTCCTTCATTCCTCGATTATTTTAGTTTCTTCCATGGCAAAGAATCAGAACTCAGTTCTTACAGGCTCAGGCTGCTTGGCTGGACTGTAACATGAAGAGAGATGAATTTTCCGAGATGCAGCCAGCCAGTGAACTGCAATGCCAGAGGAATCCCATTACTTTCAGAGGCTTTAGTTTGGTAAACTCATGCGAGGGCGGCAATGCTGTAGTTGAAAGAGAATATACAGTAGTTGCTGGTGGGAGGCTGTGTCCTTCAAAACACAATTCCTAATCTGGAAATCTGTGTTCCAGCAGAGGAAAAGCCTTTAGGAACCTCATTAAGATATTTAAAACAATTCCAAGTGTTTATTAAAATGGGTCAAAAAAAAAAAAAAAGTTGATACCGCTCGTGTCCAGTTGCTTCCTGCCTGGAATAACGTGAAAATAAAGAGGTTTGTGTTTCTAGGTAAAGGAATTCCCCAATTTTGATCCTTTCAGTAAATGTTCTAGTATGACAGTGTTTCAGCTTTATGGGAAAGGGTGAAAAAAAGATCTGCCGAATGTGAAGAAAGAATAGGTCTCAGAAAGAACTGCTCAGAAGATAGAAGACAGAGCAAACATTACCAATGTCTATATATCATTCATTTCATGCAATTCTATATTTTATTATTTAAAAAGTTGATGCCTTATATGTCACCTATAGCTAGGAAGCAACACATATTTTGCCACAATAAAGTTGATCTAATGAAGGCTTCTCAAAATTAAATTGGATCCACTGGTGGGCTGTAAAGCTCCTATGAAAAGCCTAGGAACTTATACCAAAGCTTGAAACTCATTCTTCTCTGTCTGTATGACATGAAATTCTGTTGGATGTTGGTAGCTATTAAATGACTTATGAAGAGCTGCTAACATGTGATATCGATAAGCTAAAATTAGCATGCTAAGGGAATTTACTCTAGACTTTAATCCAGTATGGTGCCAGGAAGTCTGGCTGCTACAAACATCTTAGCAATGCTGGGGAGCTTGGTCCATTTAGGGAGTCCAGCAGATTGTTGGAATTCCCGCAGTTTCCAGGAAGCCAGCTCTGTTATCAGTGTGTCATTAGTGTCTGAGTGAGGTGTCCTTGGTTCCTAACTGCTGTTGTTTATATTAATATTTTACCTTTGTTGACTGTCAGGTTCTCGTGTAATGCATCTGCTTGACCATCGTGAGTACTAGGACTTGGGTGCTGTTTCCCGGGGTGACTTCAGAACCCTTCAACCCCCTCATGAGGAATATGGCTCACAAACGGAGAGGGAGGTCACCAACTAACATTTGTTGAGACTCACTAGTACCTGACAATATTTTGAGCACTACACTGACCTTGCTGACTCAACTGTGAATAAAACCTAAGTTCTAGATACCTTGATTTTTATTTCTCAGGCCCCTCTCATCTTAAGAACCAGTTCTCCACTTAAATATATCCCACTGTTTATTTTTCAAAATGGTTTACTTTTCTCTTTCAACATGTATTTTGAAAAGTATCACATGTATTAAAATAACCAGAAAGCCTAATAAGTGTAAGTGTATGAGTTCATAGCATTCAATAATTGTGAACCTTTGTACTTTCACTTGTTTGCTTAGTTCTTTCAAAGTTCTGGGGAAATATAACAATTCATTATTAAGTATAAAAGTACAAGGATGATAAAAAAGTAGTTATTGTTTATATTTTAAAAGCTTATTATAGTAAAGATTCCAATGCCAAAGTGATGGAATAAGTTTGTCTGAAGTGAGGGAGAACATTTTGAGAATGATTAAAGGCAATGTTTCTTTTACTGTAAACCTTTCTTAATTTAAATATTCACCCTATTTGTATCATGCTTGCCAGTGAAAAGTTCACAGCTATTTCTGTCAAATAAAAGCATTATGATGTGTCTTCTGCTACTTTATTCACCAGATCTGGTGCTACCTTCTCACTTTTCTTCAGAGTCAAAGTGACCGTGAAAGGTAAGCATTTCAGAACATGGAAGCAATCATAGCTGTTCTACTAAAGACACTCATGAGAGGAGACTTCCAGAAGTGCCTCAGAAAATGGCAAGAATGATGGGACTAGTGTGTGCAAAACAAAGAGGAATATCTTGAGGACAATGAAGGGCAATATATCTTTTACTTTGAAAAAATTTACATATTCACCATAAAGTATAATCACGTCATATATGTGTCTGCTCAGATTAAGGATGTTCTACATAATGTCAATGTCATTTTAGCACTGAAGAGACTATTTTAAACTTACTACATCTTTAATATCTAATTTGTAATTTGTATTCCCATTATTCACTTGTCCCAAAATGTCTTTCTTTCAGAATTAATTTATTTCACTAAGATCTAATCAAAGTTCACAAATTATTTTGAATGTATTTTTATCCTACCATCTTGTTTTTCCTCAAGACATGGACTTTTTGAAGATTCTGGACCAGTTGTTATAGATGAAACCTCATTTATTTATTTATTTATTTATTTATTTATTTATTTATTTATTTATTTATTTATTTATTTATTTATTTTGAGAAAGGGTCTCACTCTGTAGTTCAGGCTGGCCCTGAGCTCACTATGTAGCCCAGGAAAGCCTTGAACTCAGCAATCCTCCTGCCTCTGCCTGCCAAGTGCTGGGATTACAAGTGTGAGCCACCTCACCCAGCAAAACTTTTTTTTTTTTTTTGAGACAGGGTCTCGCTTTGTAGTTCAGGCTGGCTCTGAGCTCACTATGTAGCCCAGACAAGCTTCGAACTCAGCAGTCCTCCTGTCTCTGCCTCCGGAGTGCTGGGATGACAGGCGTGAGCCACCACGCCTGGCACTGTGGTATACAGTATTGATTGTTGGTGGGCATGAGTCTCCATGCCCAGCATTGTATGTGGTTACCGGGGATCAAACTCAGGACCTTGAGCTTGCGAGGCAGGTGCCAGAACCTCTGAGCTAACCCTCCAGCCCAAAACTTCATTTTATATATGTCCAATTCATTCCCCAAATTGTTATTGTATTCTTCTATCCCCTGTAATTTTTATAAATGAGAAAACATATTATAGTGGTCATTGAATAGACTTAGCTCAACCTTTTTGGTGAGATTAATGCTTTGATAAGGTGTGCTTTCTACTGAGTCACCTCAGGAACTGCGTAATATCAAACACTCCTTTTATTGATGAGGATGGCTTTGTTTACTCTGGTAATGTGTTAACTGCTGGATCTACCCATTGTAATAATACACTGTTTCCTTTTGTTATTAAGAAAGACTCCATAAGGTGATTGGGTGTTTTTTCTGTTACAACAAATCACCACAAAGAAGCAGCAGTCATCAAACAAATCCAAGTATTGGTTTATGCATCTGTAGGGCAGAAGTCTAATACAAAAGCCATTATTTAAAATCAAGTGCTGGCAGGGCTGCACTGTTCTGGGGATCCTGAGGGGAATCTTGTTTTCTTGCCTTTCCAGCCCCATTAAGCTCCAACATGTCATGGATCATGGATTTTTCTTCCATATTTCTAGCTAAGCCCTCTCCAAGCCATGCCCCTCTTACTATTTCCTTGCCTGCTTCTAACTCCTCTCAGAACTGATATTCAGATGGGCATCTTAAGATATTCACATTTAATCTATTTCTTCAAAGATCAGTGCCCTTAATTCTGTCTGTCACCTTAATTCCCTTTCACCATGTAACCTGATGTAAGTCACTGGTCTCAGGGGTTAGAACGTGGACACCGCTTGGGAGTCCACTATTCTGCTTAAAGTATCAACGTATTAATGCTTTGGCATTTTGCACAGCACCTGTTCCTCAACACACGAGGCAGTTTTAATTTTCTGTGATTGTCCTTGGTTGACTTAGTAATTGAGGGATGCAGCCATTGGGGGACAAAATTGGTGACCTTCTGACTCTTTCTGCAGATAATAACCGAAATTGTTTAAAGAAGAGCTCTATGTTATTGCCATTGTATGGTTTGTTCTTATTTTCAATCTCAGTCTGGGATCTTAGTTTTTTAAAACATTATAATAAATGGTAATACATTAATACATTATTATTCTGTTTTTAGGCACCAAATTTGACCAGAGAGAATCCTCTGAATTTAGATCCTTTTGATAAATATTCTTGCTTTTCCATCATAACTAATTACCTTAGATTCATATTTTATCCTAATGAGGTTAGAGATCACTTATGTTTCCAAGAAGATTCACATGTATACTTTTATTCAAAGGCAACTATGGTACTTAGAAACCAAGACAGGAGGGGTAGGTGTGTGTACAACTGCATTAGGCACTTTTCTCTCATTGCTGAGACAAAACAGGTGACGCCCAAAGCTAGAGGAGAAGGGGTTTTATTTGGCTCATGGTTCGTAAATGTTTCAGCCTATAATCCATTGACTCTAAGGCCATCACAGAGGAGAAACAACATGGTGCACACGAGGCAGTGAAGGTATCGATGGAGAGGGTTCACAAGACTGCACTGTAGCCATGGCAACCAGGGAGAACTTAATGGAACTTTCTGCCCCTTTCATCTTACTCACATTATTGGGCTTTGGGCGATGCCAAACTAGTTCCTCATACGTAGTCGTTCAGTAATCACACACCCTTAACTCCAGTGTCACACATTCTGGATTCAACTTCCTCTGAAGAAGAGTCACCTCATCTGCAAGAGGCCTTGGGGGGGCATCGAAGCTCAAACCGTAACACTAGTACTACAAATATGGTGTGTTTTTTTTTTTTAGAATAGGGGTAAACAGACAGATTCGTATATAAATTATAAGTTGATACAGATTTTTTTTTTGAGACAGGGTCTTGCTTTGTAGTTCAGGCTGGCCCTGAGCTCACTATGTAGCCCAGGCAAGCCACCGTGAACTCAGCAATCCTCCTGTCTCTGTCTCCCGAGTGCTGGGATGATGATACAGATATTTTAAACCCAAATTTGTCACATCAGAATTTTACTTGATTTTTAAAGATTTCTAACTTTTCCCTCAAATTCAAGTTTTTCTTTCCTAATTTTAACGAATGTAGATTCAAACTTACAATAGATTTGCTATCAACAGTATCCCTTCTGTGTAAGATTTAATTTTAGTTCCTTGTGTTCTTAGAAAATCCACTAAAAATCTCTAATCAGAATAATGTTCATATTTTCGAGATCATTATTTGTTCTGTCTTGTAATATCATGTATTTTATAAAAGTTTTAAGATCTTTATTAAGTTTATCTGGTATTAAAATTTTTCCTAGTACATATATAATGATTATTTCCACTGTGAGGATTTTACAGAAGTTCATAACCCATCTTAATTCTTATGGCCCATTCCCTCCCTCTTTTTCCCTTCCCTCCATCTTTGTCCCCTTCTCATTTGCAGAAAGTTTATTGCCTTGTTTTTAATCAATTTTATGTTTTCCTCTTTAATTCATTTTATACTTTCCCATATAAGTAGAGAAATCTAGCATTTAAACTTCTGTGTGTGGTTTATTTCACTGAATAGGGTGGTTTCAAGACATATCCACTTTCCAAAAATTAACTCAAGTATCCTTCTTTTTTTTAAATCGAATTCTTTATTGGTACAATTTATATACATCTCAAAATCACATATAACATCGGGGAATTTGTACCAGTATATGCCACAAGTTAATTCTCATTTTTACCCATATCCCTACCCACCCACACCTCCTCACCCCCTTTATACATGCTCTTTTAGTTTCTTTCTGTATCATATTTATTCCTTCCCCTCATCACATTCCCACACCAAGTTTCCTATGGAAATTTCCCACTCTATAAAAGCTGTCATACTTTCTAGTATCCTTCTTGAACCCTTCTCCACTATTGGTGGGAATGTAGACTGGTGCAACCACTGAGGAGATTCCTTTAAAAAATAGGATTAGAGGTTCCTACAATTTCCCTGCTGGTATATTCATGACAGAATAGTAGTACACAGCAGATACAAATACCACATTCTCTGTATTCATCTGCTGCTGGACATATACACCGCTCCAAGAATTAGTTCTTACAAAAGTGCTACTGTAAATATGGATATTCAAGTATCAGTGTACTCCTTTAACTCTTTGGGGAAAATATGTGTTAGGCAAATAGCTGAGTCAGATGGACTCTTTATTTTATTTATTTATTTATTTTGAAAACTCTTCAGGCTGATTTTCATAATTGTTGTAGTAGTTTATATTCCCACCAAAAATGTAAGAGGGTTCTTTCTTCATGGTCCTTCTAGTGTTTGTAATCAGACTCCTGCATTCTGACTGTTGTTTTAATTTGCCTTTCTCTACTGGCTAGAGATGTTAAATATTTCCTCATGTATTTATGGGCCACTTGTATTCTTTCAATTTTACCTTAGTTAGATTTATCTTTCTTTTGATTTCATACAGCTCTTCAAATATGTAAACTACATTACGGAGAAGCCAAACTTTTGGAAAGGGTGTGCCCAGAAGTGTTTCTCCTGACTCTACCACCTATCACTATGAGTTCAAGGCCAGCCAGAGCTATACAGTGAGGCAAGGCCAGTGTGAACTACACTGTGAGACTCTCTCTCTCTCTCTCTCTCTCTCTCTCTCTCTCTCTCTCTCTCTCTCTCAAAACAAAAAAGAGAAATAGGAGCTTAGTGCAGATGACTGTGATAGTAACACTCAGGGGGCTGAGACAGGAGTATCTTTACAATTTCAAAGTCATCCTGGGCTATATAGTGACTTTAAGGCCAGCCTCAACTACACAGAGAGACCCTGGATCAAAAATTGTAAAAATTAAAGATAAAATAGGCATGATAATAATACGTAACCCTATGAAACTTTGTTAGGACTTTAAGTTTATTTTTATAAAATATTCAGGATATTGTCTGATGCAAGGTAAAAGATGGGCATTTCTTGAATATATAATAAACCAATGAATAAAATGAAATAGTATTCTAAATGTTTTCTTCCTATGAAGAAATTATTTGCATGTATGACATATATGCAAACACACACACACACACACATAGATTCTAAAGAAACCTGCATTCAACAAAGAGTGAATCAATTTTGCTAAAATCAAAATCTAAAATACAACTAATTTTGTTTGCAATCAAGATTAGCTATTTTATTGCTTTAATTTGGAAAAAAAAAATTCCAACATTCTATTTGGAACAACGAATTTTTTTTTTTTTTTCTGCTCTGAAGTAAGTGTTTCACTTTTGGAACGCTCTGCAAATTACCAAGATCCTTTTGGGTAACACATTGTCTTTAGTATCAAATAGAAGTCAGCTTTTGCTTTATTTGCAGATGCTATTATGGACTGATTGGCTAAGGCTGCTGTTCATTAGTCTGTGGTGCTAATAACCTTCACTGTCATATAAAGGCACACATACTTTACTGCTGGCATTATGTTTTATGAAGTGATTGCTTATGGCTCCTGTCCAGTTATGGAGTATGTGACTTACCTGTTTTGACTTTTGTACTTCTTTGCAATTAGGGGCTCATGAAATTTCCTGAACCTACAATGACATGCATATTTTTTTTTAAAAAATTGTATTTTCTTTCTTTCAGTCTTGATTAGTCTGTTCATATTCCTTGAGGGGAATTGGTACATGTAGAGAACACATCTTAATTTTTCTTTAGTCTTCCCCTTTTCTCCCCTTTCCTCTCTTGCAGATCTTGACCCCCCTCCCCACTTCTCCCTACTTCCCATTATCTATATTTTATTTTGTTCTTTATATTTTAGGTTTCTCATATAAGAGAAAACATGAAGTGCTTAGGCTTTTGTGTCTGATTTACTTCACTTAACATTATGCTCTGAAGGTTAATTACAAAAGTAATCAATCTATTAAGGCTAGTCTCAGCTGCTTTCTTTGGCTTCTCTTACTTGGATAACTCCATCATGAACATAAAGAATTGCTCCTCAGGCTTGTTTATGGCAGTAACACCCTGATAAAAGCAGCTATGACTCCATCTATGTGATTATCAGAAAAGAAGCCAAAGAGAAATTCAGAGGCTCCTAATTTGAACGAGTAGCCACTAGGAGCCACTTTAATTGGGAAGAAGTCAGGGAAAGAGCCAGAAGCAAGAGAAAGGACAGAAGCAGAGAACACAGTGACACTCCTGGAGAGGGCTCTGCAGTCCGTCAGAGGCTCTGAGGCCTTTCCAGCAGCCAAGTGACTATATTTCAGTACACTGTCACAGTACCTTAAACATTTAGAAAAATGAATCAACAGACCCTGCTGTAAAAATAAGCTAAAGGCACATTCAAAGATCAACCACAGTGAACCTGCCTGCCTCATTGTTTTTTTGTGTGTTTTTGTTTGATTAAAAAGGCATAGGAAAGGGATATAATTGGTTATAGAAAAGACATAAACAAATAAAGCTGTACTGGAAGCTAGACTTTGCAGGAGTGCGGGAAACCCTTCCAGAAGAGCATCACCTGCTGGGTCAGGAATTCAGAGTGGAGACTATGGTTTCATCTCATGACAATGCTTGACCCAGTGTTTGTTTTGAAGTAATGGTAAGAGGAAAGTGCACTCTTATCATGGCTGTCAAATTCTTCTTTTCTAATTGACTTTACTGGTACATTTTATGTATACATTATGATGACATTCAACATTGAGAATTTGTACCTGTACACAGCACATCTTATTTCTCATTTTTCTCCTTTCCCCTGCCTTTCCTAAAATCTCCCAACCCCATGAATGTAAGCTTTTCTTCCTTTTTTAACTATCAATTTTTTTTCTTTTCCTTCTTTACCTTGCCCTGCCCTTTCCATTTTCATTTTGGATTTTTTTTCTTCCTAGTTCACATTACCTATTATACATTTTGCTGTTCATTTACACCATTGGTTTTTCATACTAGAGAAAAGATATGCATCTGTGCCCTATTTAGTTCATTTACGAGTATGGCCTCAAGGTATATCCATTTGAGTATAAATGACTCAAATTTATCATTCTTTATGGCTCAGTAATACTTCATTTTATTTTTTTTTAAACCACATCTCCTTTAACTAGTCTCCTGTTGATGGACATTTGACTGTTTCCAAGATTTAGCTGTCACAAACTGAGCTTCTATAAACATGGATACACAAATGTTTCTATGGTATAATCCTTTTAATTCTTTCATATATATATACCTAACGGGGAACAGCATGGTCAAATGGAACATTGAGCTCTAGTTTTTTAAGGAATCTCCACACTGATCTCCATAGCGGTTGCCCCAGATTACATTCCCATCAAGAACAGAGAAGGGTTCCTTTCCCTCCACCACCCCACCAGCATTTGTTGTTGGTTGATTTCATGATAGCAGCCATTCTATGTGGAGTGAGATAGAATCTCAGTGTTGTTTCCATCTGCATCTCTTGAATGACCAGTGAAGCTGAACATTTCTTCACATGTTTCTTAGCTGCCTTTACATCTTCATCTGAAAAATGTTCACTACAGACGCCTATTGTTGAATTGGGTCTTTAAATGTAGGGGGCTGATTTTTTTTTTGAAGTTCTTTATATTCTAGATAGTAGTCCTTTGTCTGAGAAACAGCTGGTAAAAATTCTTTCCCATATTGTAGGTTGTCTTTTCAGTCTGTTGGTGATTTCTCTTGCTGTGGAGAAGGTTTTTAGCAAGATGAGTTCACATTTGTTGATTTTTTTCCTTTAGTTCCCGTGCTGCTGAGGTTTTGTTCAAAAAGTCTTTCCCTATGCCAGTGTCTCCAAGAGTTCTACCTAACCTATTTTCCACCAGGTTGAGTGTTCCCGTTTAATATTCAAGTCTCTAACCTGATTTTAGTCCAAAAACAGAGAAAATCCACCAAAAAACAGAACTACAGACCAATTTCCCTAATTAATACATATCCAAAAAGCCTCAGAATTGGCAATCAGAATACAGAGCACCATCAAGAAGTTCATATACCCCAACCAGGTTGCATTCATCCCAGGGATGCAAGGAAGGTTTAAATATGTAAATCAATAAATGTAATATATTACATCAATAGACTAAAGCACAAAATCCAAATGTTCTTCTCAATAGATGCAGAAAAAGTATTTGACAAAATCCAACAGCCATTCATTATTAAAACTCTATAGAAAATTGGAATAAATGGTCTTTTTCTTAAACTGGTAAAAGCTATTTATGAGAAACTAATAGCCACCATCATATTAAATGTTCAAAAACTGAAATCTTTCATGCTAAGATTAGGAACGAGACAAGAATGTCCACTGTCACCACTCCTGTTCAATATCATTTTGGAAACATTGGCCATGGCAATTAGATAAGAGAAAGAAATAAAAGGAATAAAGATAGCCAAGGAAGAAGTTAAGCTGTTATTATTTGCTGATGACATGATATTCCATATAGAAGATCCTAAAAACTCGGCCAAAAGACTGCTAGACTTAATTACCAGATTTAGTAGTATAGCTGGTTACAAGATCAACACTCAAAAATCAATAGCCTTTGTATACATAAACTATTGACTCACTGAAAGAGAAACCATTCCTTTCACAATATCATCCAAAAAAATTAAATAGGTAGTAATCAATCTACCAAAGGAGGTAAAAGATCTCTGCTTTGAAAACTACAACAATGTGGGGAAAAAAAAGAGATCAAAGAGGACAACAGAAAATAGGAAAAAAAAAAATTCCTTGCTCCTGGGTAGGAAGAACCAAGATTGTCAAAATGATCATACTGCCAAAACTACTGTACAGGTTCAGAGCCATCCTGATTGAAATCTCAACAGCATATTTCATAGAGCTACAGAAAATAGTTCAAAAATTCATCTGGAACCAAAGATACCTAGAACAGCAAAATAAATACTAGGCAATAGGATCATGGCAGAAGGTATCACAATGCCCATACTACAAAGCCACTGTGATAAAAACAGCATGGTATTGGTAAAGAAACAGACCCAAGAATCAATGGAACAGACTAGAAGATCCAGAAATAACCCCAGATACGCTGTCACCTCATCTTTGACAAAGGAGGCAAACGTCCTCAATGGAGGAAAGATAGCCTCTTTAACAATGGCACTGGAAAAACTGGGTTGCAGCTTGCCAAAGAGTAAAGCTAGATCTAACTCTTCCTCCACATACCAAACTACAATCAAGTTTGTGATTCTTACCCTCTAGTGATGGCCTTGGTTCCACTCTGGAGACGCGAGGCATGGTTCCACGGCCTCCTGTGTTGCTGCCACATGCCTCGCTTCCGTCCTGGGGTATAGAATGACTGGAGATGAGCCCTGGGCTGCTCAAGGCAGAGACCTACTGATACACACGTTGATACAGCCACGTTCTGGAGTAGCAAAGAAACACGCTTCTCTCCAAGTTATTGTGGACTAGCAAGCCAGAGAAGCGCTGTATGTTCTACTTTTTTTTTTTTTTGTACTGGGTTTTGAACTCAGTACCTCACCCTTGTCCAGCAGGTGCTGTGTCACTGCACTAAATCCCCAGCCTCATGCTGTATTTTCTAAGAGCACCGCTTATCCCATTCTTGATGCGGTGAGTATGTATTCACAGATCAATTCAGCTGCTTTCCACAGAAGTCTGTCAGGTGGTTCCAGCTGAACTAAGAATGGGAGAAGTTGGAACAAGTGTTTGTTACCCAGAGGCTTACAGCAAAAAGACACAGTGCCTGTTCTTCTCACACACTGTATTATGACTGACTTTCACTCTCTGCTAGAGACCCCTGCAGTGAGGGTCCAGGATCCTGCCCAGTGTGTGACGCAGGCCTGGAGCGGGGGCCTAAGAGGCAAAGCGAGGATCTCGGAGGACCAGTCCTAGTGCACCTGACAAAGGTGCTGGCCAGCTCCAGGCACTGATTTTTCTTAGGAACCAGTTGGGGTAAAGGCAAGCTACTGGTAGGGGCAGAACTATGTGCAGTTCCTGTGGAAATTAATGTAAGCCAGGTTCATAAAGGAGAAGACAAAGCATTCTCTGATTAGAAGCAGAATAGACAAAAATACATGGCTGTGACTAGAACACTGTCCTTCTGGTGAGGTTTTAGCCAGGGGAACAGAAATTGAGTGCAAGTAACTCTGACCGTGGCACGTACGCTCCATCCAGACTCACTTCTCAAACAAGTTCATTGTGAGGTTACTTGATGGCCTGCTTGGGGTAAGACCTCTCACGTATCTCTGTGCCTGCCTACATAATGCCTATCGAAACTTATAAGGGAGTGAGAGGAGTAACTGCAGATGAGTATTTGGGAGGTCAGAATTCCTCAATCATTCTGCTTCTATTTTACTTTGGATGTGAATTTTCCCTTTTGTGTTCAGCACTTTTAACTTGTAATATGGAGTTGATTGGATCATATCTTTCCCCAGGTCCCTTAGAGCTCTGACACTCAATAGTTTAAAGCCCAGCATACAAGGGCAAATTGACCAATATTTTAAACATATTTAGTAAGACACATTGCCAGAAGTCCCCCTCCAGGAGCACCCCTCATGTCCAATACACTTATCCCATTATTCCTGCCCCTTTCTGAAACAGTTCTGGGTCCTCTTTCAAGACTGTCTTTATATTGTGTGATCAGAAATTACAGTGAATGCTGTTACCCAGTGCCATCCATCGAAAAGTAGACCCATAAAAACATTATGATGTGCTCTCATCAATTTTGTTTAGTGGATCCGGCACTGTGTGACCTCTGGCTTTTCCCCCAAGTCAAAATGGCCATGAACAGTGAAAATTTTGAATCAATTCAGTACATGGAGGCAGCCACAGATCAGAGCAGGCAAAACCATTCAAGCAAGAAGACTTTCCCAAGTGACAAGAACGAGGTGTGGCTGTGTTGAAAGCCAGGGAGTGTACTTTGGGGAGGGGGTTATAGTCTTTTATCATAATAAAAATTAAACATTCACTGTATTTACCAATCACATCTTATACGTGTTAATTAAACAAAATAATTGAACTATATTCATGAAAATAATTACACTGTATAGACTCTATGTTTAAGACAATATTATAAGAACAGGAAGAAATAAGTGAGATAGAAATAAGAATAGAAAGAATAAAATAAAGGAAATAAGAGTGAAAGGAAGGAAGAAGGGAGAGTGGGAGAGGTGGAGGGGAATAGAGAGGAAAAAGGAAAGAAAAGAGGAGATGAGAAAGGAAGGGAAAGGAAGGGAAGGGAAGGGAGGGAAGGGAAGGGAAGGGAAGGGA
>PVIC010049589.1:0-13103 GCA_004025085.1 Thryonomys swinderianus | reverse complement strand
CCTGCCTAGCAAGTGCAAGGTCCCTGATTCAATCCCCCATAACCACATACAACAATACTGTGCAAGGTGGCTCACGCCTGTAATCCCAGCACTCAAGAGGCAGAGGCAGGAGGATTGCTGAGTTCAAGACTTGCCTGAACTACATAGTGAGCTCAGGGCCAGCCTGAACTACAAAGTGAGACCCTGTCTCAAAAAAAAAAAAAAAAAGAAAAGAAGAAAAGGAAAAAAAAATGTGTGTGTGTGTGTGTGTGTGTGTGTGTGTGTGTGTATTTTCTTTCTCTGTGCAGCAGTTCAATTGGATACAACTGTCTTTTATCCTTTTTCTCTTTTCCCAGGTTTTTGGTCCAGTGAAAGAACCACACCACCCTTTTCATCCTAGCGAAGAGCTCTTGGGTGCAGAGACTCAGATCCATCACTTTAGAGTTAAGCCATACCTACAAGTGGGACTTACTCCTCATCCTGTTTCAGATTCTGCCTGGACCTGCACTTACGAGAGGAGCTTAAATGCTTATTCAAAAGGACAAGATGACTAAGGTCTAATTATGAGGAAACAGATCTCGGGATTCTTTGACAAAAATGGTGTCATGTAGCTGGGAATAGTGGTGCATGCCTGTAATTCCTGCACTCTGGGAGGCTGAAGCAGGAGAACAGCATAGGCAGCTTAGAGAGACCCTGTTCACAATAAGACTTCTAAAAAGATATAGGGATGCAATTCTGTATGACAACACTAGGTTTGATCCCCAAGACTTCAAAAAGAAAAAAATGTTAAGTGATAGAATGAGTTTGGACAATGTCATTGCTGGACAAGGACTATTTGTATAATTGTTAATACATCCTGCTCCTTATACATTAAATACTTTGTCCCGAGTAACAATAAAATTAGACAACAGTCTATTGAGAGCAACACACTTTGGAAAATCAAACTTTTATCTAAGGAAGGAGTTGAAGATTCCTCTTGCTATCTGGGAAAAGATCTATCTTTGAAAGAATTTTAAAATTAGGGTTAACAGGGCCAGAGACTTAGCTCAGTGGGTCTGGTGCCTGCCTAGCAAGCCCAAGGTCGTTCGTTCAATCCGGTGGTGGTTACCATATACAATACTGGGCATGGTGACTCACACCCACCAGCAATCAGCACCACATACCACAGTACCAGGTGTGGTGGCTCATGCCTGTCATCCCAGCACTCGGGAGGCAGAGGTAGGAGGATTGCTGAGTTTGAGGCTTGCCTGGGCTACACAGTGAGCTCAGGGACAGCCTGAACTACAAAGCAAGGCCCTATCTCAAAAAAAAAATAGGGTTAACATTCAATAATAATTAGAGTCTACTTAGGATTTAAAAGTATCATGTGAGGCATACAGAAAAACTATAGGGAAAAATACCTTTGACCACCTCTTCCCAATGGGGAGAAAGAAGGGAATAAAAAGTATGAACTTCACCATGTAAAGACCTTTCAATACAAAGATCCCCCTGGTTCACTCCTACTCACCAAGAAGTACCCAGAATACAGTAAAGGCCCATTATCCAATGGGAATGAGAGAATAATTGACAGCAGAGAATTATAACAGTACCACTAGTTTGAGAGTTGTCTTTGGAAAAGTTCCTTTCACGGCAACTCCCTCTTTCTTTCCACAAAGTTCCTTCTCCTCCCTAAACCTTTTGACATCATCCCTTGTCTTTTATCCAGCATCCTAAAGAGAAGCCCAATGAATGAGGTGTTAACCACCAAATAATCTTTCTTTCAATACAGAATGTAGAACACCAAATGCCCTTCACATAATATCAGAAAATGTTATGGTCCTTCTTGTTCTTCGATGTTGTCACTCAAATAGAACAAAGCACGCAAAGAACTATGAAATTTAACTCAGAGTCAATGTCTGTCTAAAAATAACTAGAGAAACTAACCCAAGATGACTGGGTCCACTGGGATGTTTCAGAAAAGTAAAAAGGAAGACACTTGCCCAGGCTGCTGAAGACTTCTCAGCACATAAACTTCATGTCCAGTTCCTCCTTCCTGTCCATATTAAAGCCCATTTGGACCCCCTGTGTTCCTCAAAGCAGAGCCTAGAGGGGGCTGGAGATTTAGCTCAGTGGTTCTGGTGCCTGCCTCGCAAGCGTAAGGTCCTCAGTTTAATCCCAGCAACCATATACAATGCTGGGAGTGGTGACTCACGCCCACCAGCAATCAGTACCACATACCACAATGCCGGGCGTGGTGGCTCACGCCTGTAATCCCAGCACTCAGGAGGCAGAGACAGGAGGATTGCTGAGTTCCATGCTTGCCTGGGCTACATAGTGAGCACAGGGCCAGCCTGAACTACAAAGCGAGATCCTGTCTCAAAAAACAAACAAACAAAAAAAAAAAACAGAGCCTAGAGAACAATACTCCCATCCCCATCTTCCAAGTTATTTGCTTTTGAATAAATCTGATTTTATATTAATTTCTGTGTGACTATTATTTGATTTTGAGTCATGAGAAGCCCAGTCAGACATCAGAAAATTTAAATATCTCAGTAGTTTCAAAATTATAACATTGATATCAGGCAAAAAAATTATTTGTTAGTTCCCAGAGTATGTTATCTAACTGACATCAGTGAGTTCTTTGATGAACTGGTATCTCATTGTTGACCTCTCATTGCTTCCTCATTGGTGAGTAATTTGGACTGTTCAGGTATGCTTATGTACTCTGGGTCTGTCATAAGATTAGACATTCTTATGCTCGGTGTTCTGGCGCCTGAAGTGGCAGTTTTCCAATATACGCTGCTGTCTGGATTCTTGGAGAAAGATGCGTCTGATACACCTTCTAAGGCGTGAAAGTATGAGAGCGTGGCCAGCTCTGGGTGGATGGAGTATAGGCTCTGATCGGTTTTGCAACTGAAAAAGAAAACAGAGAATAAGCATTGTTTATAGTTGGGTTCTTTTGTAACTTGAGTTAAACAAGTCTTCACAAAAATTAAAGTATGCATGAATTTTGTATTTTTACTAGTTACACAATAACATTACATAAATGATACAAGATTTTAAATTATAATTTTGTTGTATCAAGGCTTATGTGAATAGAACATGCTTCAAACCTCAAGACCATAATTTAGAAACCAATTTACTAAAACATTAAAGATAATTTAATATAAGTTTAATAAGAAATATGTGAAATGAGCTATAGTTAGAGGAAATAAATACCTAATATCAGAGCTTTAAAGAATCAGAGAAATCCACTGTTCACTAAAAATGCCATAACCAAAAAATATAATTAATCATTGTGAACATTTTGGTAGAATTTCTGAAAGTAATTTCTAGTACTGTTTCAAGAAATTTTAAACAAACAATTCCCTCAACCAGGTTTGATTTGAGCTTAATGTTTTAGTTTTTATAGATCAAATGGATAGGCCTTAAGGTGTAAGAGTGACAGATCAGCAGTGCTTTGAAGGCCAGGATAGAATACACAGCCCTTCCACTCCAAAGCTATGAATGAGTATTGCCTAGATCATCTACATACTCTCCAAGGGATTCTGATTAATTCTACCTGCAGATGACTTAAAATTATTGGAGAAAAGCTCACAAGGAATCAGTATTCATTGAGACATGGCTCCACACTCGTTCAGAGTAGGAGACGTGAAGTAGACATGAATATGCCATAGTTCTATTGCCCACTAGTCCCACTGGCCTAAGAGTTTACTACGGCAGCAGGGAATCAGCTGCCCGCCTGCTTGAGTCATACAGGCTGCGGCGTGGGTAGCTTACTTTAGCTGCTTGAGTTTGTGCAGTGCGGTGATGCAGAATATCATGAGGGGGATAAAAATGAGGAGCATCATCAGTGCGATGCCCAGCATTAGTTTGAGCTTGAGATTCTCTCGGAATGAATCATCCTCTTCACTCGTAGCATTTATATCAGAAGCTGAGAGGAAAGAAAGGAGACGTCATGGAAACGGGGTGTCTGGCTGCTGCCCTGCAGGAGCGAGGGTCGAGGAGAAGAGACCACCCCCTGCGGGACTCACTGCACACCACAAGGTGAGGCAGGAGGCAGCCGCCGCCAGGGCAGGTGCTCTTTCCTCCTGAACCTTCCTGCCAATCTTGGAGCAGCTGTCCTTGGTTCAGTTCTGCAGCATCACAGGGGCCTATGGATTTTCCCCAGGGACACAGCCAGGAAGTGGCAAAGTCTGATTTTAGACCTGGGCTACCACTTACCAAATATCTATAACTATAATATCTAGTAACAGACTTCTCTCTGATTTTTCTAGTTTGAGTAATCGCCTGAAGACATACTAATTTTCACACAAGGAACTAGTCCTGTAGGACAGAGAGGTACATGCCTTCCTGGGGCGTGTCCTGGTTTCCTCTAAAGTTGAAAGTAATGTGTGCTGAGGTTTATGTCATGAAACTAAAGAGCTAAGTTTGACTTTTTCTTACTGAGCAGTTTAAACTGAGTATATTAGACATTACCAGAAAAAAGGAACTTGTTAAACTTTGTATAACAAATGATAAAATCATGTTTAAAAATAAAGCCTGTTTTAAAAATGGACATTATATATATTCCTCACTCTCTTTTTCCTCTATTTGGTTTATCTGTTTCAGGAACAGAAGCTGTGAAACAAGAGAATGGTACTAGTCACCTGCAAAATGGTAAGTGGAGAAGGATACTCAGGAAGAAATGACAGATAATAGGGGGAAAGTAGAGAAATCTTTTGCAAGAGGGAAGAGAACCAAGAGGCAGAGAAGAGAGGAGGGAATGGGAAAACATTGTCAGAACATGGGGGAACTCCCCCGCAAGGAAATGGATCACTATGTTGTGCAAATATGTTCTAAATTCTAAAAAAAAACAAACCACCATGTACCAACTCCTCACCATGAATGTGATCCTTACATACTGAAAACATGTACTACTAAAAAAAAATCTAAAGAAAAGAAGAATGGTCAGGAACTGTGAGTCTCCTGATACAGAAACTGTCTCCTCTGATACAATGGGGGCCACCAGGATACCCTCCCGTACACACTACCCTGCTCGAGGGAAAATAATATCGCCTTGCAGCCAGTCAAATGCCAGTATTTTGAATCTATTAGTTGAAGGGCTTTATTCTTACCTGGAATAGGTTGAAACAACTGATCTCTATCCACACTCACTGTTGTTCCATTTATAGCTATTAAAACAATAAATTGGTATTATGACAATCACCTGGTAAAATTATTATATGTGTGTAATATGCTCAGCTTGTTCTCACTATTAAAGATAGTTATCATGTTCAGCACGCTATTATTTAAGACTAAACCAAGCTGATTTAGCCCCTGGATTTCTCCATATGGCTTATCACAGGCTCCTTCCTTCAGTAAGGTCAGCCAGCCAGTGAGTGAGCCTTTGGGGCCAGATCAATGTTTGACAGGATGCATCATGCAGAAGTTTTTGAGTTTCTACCAGTGCTCTCAAAGGACTCTGAAGTGTAAGTATTGATTTTTGTATTGTAAGTATTGATTTTTGAGGTGGGTCAGAATTCTTAGTGAGTAGCTAGTACAGAACACAAATAGAATATATGCTCACAATGAGGACTGACTGAATATGGTATATATTTCACATCTATTGCATATACAGAAATAGATTTATGATCCCAAGATTACATGTATGCACCTTAATATAAATTTATACACACATGTATATATACTTATTTTATACAAGCATATATTTTGATATATAATTTGTATTTATATATGCATACCTGTGTTTTTATGCTAACATTGTTCCAAATACAAAATGGGACTATACTAGGCAAGAACAGTCTTATTTAATGCTTTTAATCATAAACTGAGTGATTAGATTTTAACATTTGTAGGAGAATAAAACTTTTTTGTGAGGAATAAAAAACTGATTTCAGTACCTTTCTAGTTTTTGTATTGCATTTGCTACTACATGTGGCTGCCAAACATTCACTTACTGATTCTTAGTATTAGAAGTATTAAGACTGACCTTGGGTTTCTTACATGAGATTTGAGAAAACCAAAACATTTCCCCAGCTACTTAACTGTATATTTACCTCTAGCTAACATTGACCAAAATGCAGGCAGATTTGGAGTTGTTCCTATTTTTAAAAAGAAAAGGAATGAAAGTTAAGACTTCATTGTCTCCAAAAAGGATTACTCACTCAAGACACTACAGAAGCCATCATGTGTTGTTAGGGCTTCACAAATATTCTATTAGAACAATATCTTACATAGGAAAATAAATTGATTATTGCTATTTTGCAACCTCCCATTCCCTCACCCCCATGGAATAATCTTAGAAAACATTTATTTATTGAATCTAACCAGAAATATATTTATTCTTTAAACAGACAGAAAATTTTACATTATCAAAATAAATTGCATTTATAATATAGTAAACATTTTATAGAAATGCAAGTCATATATTTATGTGAATAAATTTATATTTAAAATATACTTATATTTTATATTTATGAAAGCATAATAATTGTCAGATATACCTAAAAATTCATTCTCAGACATTTACCACTTACGAGTTTTTAGAATGACATTAAAATATAGCAGTATAAATACTTTAAGCATATTATTTTTTCAGAATGCTCACAGTAGGAACTCTTAAATTTTCAAGTCATATAATAAGGTAGTTAAGAATGAATACATCAAAATAATTGTAATACTTAGTCTAACAAACTCTTCATTTTCTTTTTCCTTGGGGGCTGTTGCACTAATTCTATCTATGAAAAGAGATAAAAGATTATTACCACATAAAAATACAAAATAAACATCTCAAGATAAGCATATTCTTTTTCTCTCTCTCTTTTTTAGGTTTTTGAGACAGGGTCTCGCTTTATAGTTCAGGCTGGACCTGAACTCGCTCTGTAGCCCAGGCAAGCCTTGAACTCACAGCAATCCTCCCTCCTCGGCCTCCCAAATGCTGGGATTACAGGCGTAAGGCAGCATGCTCAGCACTGTGTTATGTATAGGACCTTACGCTTGCCAGCCAGATGCCTGAACCAGAGCTAAATCCTTGGCCCAAAAATAGGCATATTCTAAAGATAAAAATGGAAGGGAGAAAGGGGGGGGGAGGGAGGGAGAGACAGAGAGAGAGGGAATGAAATTAAAGGCAAAACCATTGGCATCTTCCTGAAATAACAGCAAATGAGATGGTGGAAGGCATTTAAGAACAAATTTCTGTGACCATGGGTTGTTTTGCATGAGACTAAAGTTTCTAAATTGTGAAAGAAGAAAGACAGGGATCATGAGACCACAGGGTTCCTGTGGAGGGAAGGGAAAGCAGTCGGCTTGGATGATTGGCTTTCCCAGGTTTCCTGCACAGACCTTGAAATGAGATTCACATTTCCAAGTGTCCTGGCTCTCACTCAGCATAAAGAAAGGAAAGAGGGAGGCAGCATGAGAGTCTTGTTACTTGGGGAAGAATTGTGAATACAGAGATTTTGGAACTCAACCTAGTGTGTGTCCCTCTGCAGGTGTGTCACCAAAAAAAGCTTTGGGAACAATTATGCCTGGAAAGCCACTTTTACCCATGTAGGTGGTTCATAGTAGTTAACTTTGCTGAATATAGGAGTCAGTATGGTGGTACCTCGGTTCACAAACTTAATTCTTTCCATGATTCTGGTCACAAACAAATTGGATGAGAACCAAATCAAATTTCACATAAGATCAACACTGAATCTAGTCATTGAATTTG
Organism: Thryonomys swinderianus; assembly: GCA_004025085.1. Taxonomy (NCBI): domain Eukaryota; kingdom Metazoa; phylum Chordata; class Mammalia; order Rodentia; family Thryonomyidae; genus Thryonomys; species Thryonomys swinderianus. The sequence continues at coordinate 5,431 of PVIC010049589.1, read as the reverse complement.
AATCTAAGTTCCATATGTATTCAGACCACCTCCTAAAAGAAGAATTCTACAGAGAGGCAGAAATTAATTCAGGTACAGCCCACAAACTCCATTATAGGCATCCAGCCAACAATAGAGAATGGAGAGAGAAGTCCATTACTGGGGTTCACATTGCTACAGAGAAGACCCAAAATAATGGTAAGTAAACTTTAAACTCTGTTATGTACCTATTAGTGCTGAGAGAGAGAGAGAGAGAGAGAGAGAGAGAGAGATGGGGGGCTGACTGCTTCCGTTTACCCTTGCCCTCAGAACTTTGGGAACCATACTTAAGCAAGCCTTCCTTAGTCAACATTATCCTAGAGATCTTTGTTTCCTTCTCTACTTCCTTGAGGGGTCCACCCTCTAAGTTGTCCCTACCATGCATGCACATGTTGTCAGAGCCTCTGTTAAGATAGAAGGAATCTTTCATCCCAGGCTAAGTTTCTTGGTTCCTCTGTGGCTTGAATTGCTGGAATAGAGCTAGGGTTTTAGAATCAGTTCTGTGGGGCTTATGACTCTCAGTATCCCATAACCTAAGGGAACCCTTGAGGAATTTTGTCTGCTTTGGAGTTGGCTTTCTGTAACTTGTCTCAGACAACTCAAGATTCCCTTTGCTGTACACAGTGATTCCCATGAAGGATGGTCTAATTAATGTCTTCTCTGGAAATATCACTGTGTCAAGGTTTGGAATTGTTCCAGATATTCCACTATGACCAAGTAGCTTTATTAATATTTAGGTATTTAGAGAGCTTGGCTTGTCCTAATGTTAAAATTGCCATCACTAGAAATAGTCTCTCTTCCTTATTCAGAGTTGCAGGAAGAAAAAAATGTCAATGTAAGAAACATTACAATTTTCTAGATATTTAATTTTTTCCCATGTGAACAAAATATGTGAGGTGCAGAAAAATAAGATCCTCCCTGCCTGTTGAGTTGTCAGGGTGCTGGAATAGAGCCTGGAGGATACAATATGTGAGAAGTATGAGAAAAACCAGGGATGCCCCAGAACTCAGCTGGGCCCAGAGTCACAGAAAAGACCTGGGAAACTTTTAGGCTTCTTTAGGAGCTAAGGCTTTTTCCTCAACTTCTCTGGAGCAGCTTTGAAGTCCCACTTTCAGGGGTTTCATATGTGTAATGGTGCACCAATACTCACAGTTCCTTAGGGCAAAATTCAGATCTGTTTTTGCTGTCACAGATATTTCAGCCACCGTGCCATTTGAATTTTCTGTGGTGAATACAACTGAAAGAAATCAAAAGTCTTGAATATCAAGTTAAATCAGTTGTCTGTTACTTTTTTGGCCATAGGTTTTTTTCAAGTGTACTGAATGATCCTCCCTTCAAATCATAAAAGTATTTGATTCATTTTTCATGCTTAAAATAAGAAGGTGGGGGCAAAGCTTACATTGAAAATTCCTGAGAAGAAAACTAAAATAATGCCTTTAAGCTCAATGACTTAGATGCTATTTCTACAGAAATTCACAGGAAAATGTGCAAATCCATAAAAGATGCCCATAGGTTAGAAGATGTGCAATATTAGCACTGATGGACATTACCAAAAAATGTAAGAAGTCTTTATCTGAACCTTCTGTTAGGGTGTGGAACCATCAGGTTAGGAATGGTGTAATAGGAGTAAGGAATTAGGAATGGTGTAACTAGGAATAAGGTTTGCCACAGAGACTCACATTAGCCCTTCCACATAAAGAGCCCTGCTCTTAGGATGGTTGTAATTCAAAGTGAATGAACATAGGAATCCAAGTGAATTGGGTCGAGATGGCAGACTGAACACCTGTGTACATCTGTCTTTATCTCCCAAGTCTTATGGAATAACAAACTTGTATATTCACATGGATATATGATTGTGTGCATGTTTAATATTTACATATGTATTCATTTTCCTCAGTAACACATATGCAAAAGATGGTATCATTAATGTTTCAATATTTTTGTGAAATTTTTGAGGTAGATCTTTGGAAAAAATAAAGGTAAACCATAATGTTCATATTGTGAGTTAAGTATAAAAATTAAAATACTGTATTTTTGTAGAAAAAGATCAGAAAAGACATTAAAAGTACAAGTGACTCCATTTCATTTGAGAATTTTGGATTATGTTAAATACGAATATCATATAATCACTTTTAGACAATCAGCAATCCTGGCTTGAAAAACATTTTTTAGCCCTGCTTCATGCCATATAAAAACAAAATAAGATTAATGGTTAATTATAAAATAGGAAATTCTTAGAAAAAGGAATATAAATTAACATCTTGGATTGGAAAGGTCCTGTTTAAGCAAGACATAAAGTGTAGATTTAAAAGTAATTAATCAATGGAATTGATTTCAGAAAATGGGAAATTTTCTTTAAGATTAAAGATACTTAAGTTTAAATGTAAGCAACAGTGTGGGAGATGGCTCTCAATACATCATAGAAAAAATTACTAAACTGGATATGAAATAGGGCAAGAGTATGAACATGTAATTTTGCAGAAGCAGAAATATACCTAATACGTAATAAGGAAAATACTCAACTTCAAGAGTACTACAGAGTGAGTGATGATATAGTTCTCACTTATCACATTCACAAAATACTCTGGATGCAGACATTCATTCTGGACAAGATTGTGGGGAATTCTTAGAGGATATAAACTGGTAAATGACTTTTGGAAAGCACTTCTGTGGTATCTATCAATATTTCAAAACATTTATCCTGTCTTCAACAATTTCAGTAGTTGATGTCTAGCCTGGAAGATGAACCAAAATGTGTGTGTGTGTGTGTGTGTGTGTGTGTGTAACTCAGTACAAAGGCCCAGTATTTAAAACACAAACAAGGAATAACACAGGTATGAAAAGAGTTCCAGCATTGTTAAATGAGAAAAGCAAGTCTTACTGTGAATCCTTTCAGGTGTATAAGTCTAAACTTAAAAGAGGAATATTGAGTCATGAACAAAACAACAGAAATACAAGTTATGCATGGTACTTTTCAAACATTTGTATGTATATCTTTATTGTTTTCTATTTTTGATTGCCAATAAAGATTCCAGCATTATTGCCATCTTAATTTTTAACAAGAGTTTCTCAGAACTTTCCACTTTTTACAATGGGACACCTAGTAAGGATATGGTAAGGATGTTATATGAGGAACTGTGAGTTATAAACTAAATTTTAATGGACTTTCCAAACACACACAAGTCACCCTGTTATAAGCTGAATTGTGGCCTCCACCCAGAAAAGCCAGTGTGGAAGACCTAACACCTGCTACCTCAGAAAGTGACTTTATCTGGAAATAGGGGGGTTGATGACATGAGTAAGAAGAAGTCGTACTGGAGCAGGTGGCTCCTAACCGGATGTGACCGAGGTCTCCCAGGAAGAGGGACCTGTGGACATGGACACACAGGGAGAAGCCTTGCAAAGAGAGGGAGTAGACTGAAGTGCTGCAGCCACCACAGGGAGCACCTGGGGCCCCAGAAGCCAGGAGGGGCAAGGGAGGCCCCTCACCTCGGTCCTGCGGAGAGGCTTTACTTGCTCAACTAAAGCTCTGATTTTGGACTTCCGGTCTGGAGAACTGCACAAGGAGACAGTCCTGATGATTGGAGCCATCTAGGACTCATCGTGAACTTTGTTTTTGCAGGCCTAGGAAATGGTTACTCATCTTCAAATAAGTACTTGTTAACTCACCACTGAATTAAGTCAATTTTTATTGTGAATAAACAGTTATAGTACTCCAAGGAACCATGGAGATTATAAAAGACCACCCAGGGAACCTTGTTAAATTTCATACCATCTCATAAAAAAGTTGTAGGAAATAATGATTTCATTTTATACACTGAAAAGTTTTCAAGGTAAGTCAGAATTCAAGGTGTAGAGAAAACAGCTATGGGTGTTTAGAAAGGAGAGGTAAAGTGTTAAACTAGAATAATTAGGTTTCATATACATTCTTATTAAATTTAAAGACTTACATTGTTTTATATCTTTGTAATAATTGCCAGTTTTCTCATTAGCAGGAATATTGTCTGTATTTTTTTCTCCCCCTTGAGGTGTAACTGGGTTATTAGCCATCTCTTGTTCTTTCTGTTTGTCATCATTTAAAGATATCACATCAGGTAACACTAAAAAAGCATAACACATTGAAGATCACAGATATGCTGATGTCCTTTTTATTTTCTTTTTTCACAGTATTTTTCATAAACAATTTGAGTTTAAATTTTAATTATTTCATATATACAACAAAAAATTACATCATTGTACAAAATTGCCACATGGCAATTTTCTCTGAGTAAGAGCAATCTTGCTGCCTATTATTTCTATGAAATCTTAAAATTTTACTTACCTCCCATACTGGGTTTAGAATTGCTAATCCCTAAGGAAGAAACTCCAGAAAAAAATACAAAGAATATAATATTCATTGAGAAATTAATGTGAGTTATCCAGCAACCTACTATTTCTCTTCAGAGCTTTCTTCCTATGGCATGGCAGGAAGTTGTACATAAACTAGAGCATTATGACATCACTCCTCCTGGTAATCAGAATGCTGGGGGAGAAGGTTCCCCAGAGTATGTCATCTTTGAGACTGTGAGAGCAGATTGTTTTAAAACCATTATAAGATTTTTTGTGACAGTGAAGGAATAGTTTCCATGAAAGAATATTAATTATTCATGGAATTTAAATAATCATTCTTATTGTTGATAGCAAACTAAAGCAGAGCTTTTGGCTTTTAAAATTTATAAGATTATTTATTCTTGGGCCAGGGATTTAGCTCAGTGGTTCTGACATCTGCCAGGGAAGTGCAAGGTCCTGAGTTTGATCTCCAGTACCGTATATCACAATGCTGGATGTGGTGGCTCATGCCTGTAATCCTAGCACTCAGGAGGCAGAGACAGGAGGATTACTGTGAGTTCAAGGCTAGCCTGGGCTACATAGTGAGCTCAGGGCCAGCCTGAGCTACAAAGTGAGACCCTGCCTCAAAAAACTTAAAAAACTAAAATAAAAGACTATATATTCTTTGGACAACTGCAATCACAATTTCTGTTTGAAATTTCTCAGAAAAGATTAAATGCAATGCCCTGCAAATTATGATTCATATTGGGCTACTAAATTATTTAGAAAAAGTTTTTAAAATTCATTATTTTAGTGTTTTAAGGATTAAATTCTTAACAATACATAAAATGTGTTAAAACAAATATTTTATCAATAAAATCCATTTTTCCTTCACATAATTATTGAGAAAAGTGACCCAGTATTTAGTTAGCCTTACGTAGAGATATTGTTAGATAGAAGTGGACTTAGAGATAAGATTAGTCATTTATTATATATAGAAACTGAGTAATAACAAAGAAACCAAATGGGCAGTATCTCTCCTCTCAGTATTAAAGGGCTGCCCGACTGTCCTCTCTTTCCATTTCAGTTCCCGCTGGTCACAGCT
>PVIC010049588.1:0-13111 GCA_004025085.1 Thryonomys swinderianus | reverse complement strand
ACACACATCATGAGTTGGTTGAACTCAAATATAGACGAGCTCAAAATTATATGGTTCATTAGGTTGTGACATTTTTGGAAAGTTTTAGTGTGGAAAATTGTACACAAAAGTAGACAGAGAATGCTGTTACATATACCTGCCCCTTAGTTATAAATACACATTTTATTCTTAGGACAAAAGTTTTTTTTAAAGTACGACTTTTTTTTTTTTTTTTTTTTAGACAGGGTCTTACTTTGTTTTTTAGGCTGGCCCTGAGCTCACTATGTAGCCCAGGCAAGCCTCAAACTCAGCAATCCTCCTGCCTCTGCCTCCCAAATGCTGGGATTACAGGTGTGGGCCACCATGCCTGGCAGAATAGCCATTTTTGACCACTGGTTCTTCCTACCCCAGAACAATTTGCTGATATACTCTTCAATCTCCTTTTTCAGAGTGCTGTAGTTTTCCCCGAGTAGAGTTCTTTCACTTCTTTGTTACAATGGGCCCTAGACATTCCATTTTTTGGATGCTATTGTGAAAATAATTGATTCCCCAATTTCTTTCTCAGTGGGTCTCTTTTTCATGCATACAAAGGCTACTGATTTTTGAGTATTGGCATTGTATCCAGCTATGCTATTAAATCTGACAGTTTATAGAAAACAGGGGCAGGGAACTTAAGTAGAACCTTTGCATTAAGTTCTAGTCTCCTGTGAATTGACAGTACATAGCGAAATAATAATTAATAATTGGGCAAAAATGAGTCTCAGAGAAGCTGAGCTTGGGCCTGATTCATACTACTCTGAGTAACAAAAGACCCCCAGACCCCATCCTGCCACACCTTTTATTCAGCACTTAGAGTAACAAAATGTAACAAAGACTCAGAGGGTAGGGCAGACACAGGCAATAGCAGAGTTCTGCCCTGAAGCTTCACAGCATGTGAAGGTGAAGGTGAGTTTAGTCCAAAGTCCAAAGGCAGGCAGGAAGAACTGGTCAGTTTCAACCTTCCAGTTATTTCTCCCAAACAGGATTGTTCTCAACAACAATTAACTCTCCTAGTCTTTTGGTTGAGTTTAGTATCATGTCGTCAGCAAATAATGACAGTTTAACTTCTTCCTTTCCTATCTTTATTCTTATTTCTTTGTCTTGTCTAATTGCTTTGGCTAATGTTTCCAGCATTATATCAAACAGTAGTGATGATAGTGGAATCCTCGTCTTGTTCCTGATCTTAGTGTGAAAGATTTTATTTTTTTCACCATTTAGTAAGATGCTGGCTATTGGTTTTTCATAAATAGCTTCTATCAGGTTGATTCAAAGTCCTATTCCAATTTTGTGTAGGGTTTTCATCATAAATGGGTATTGGATTTTGTCAAACACTTTTTCTGCATCTATTGCGATGAGCTCAAAATTTTTGTCCTAGAGTTTGTTAATATAATGTATTACATTAATTGATTTATATATGTTGAACCAACCTTGCATCCCTGGAATGAATCCAACTTGGTCAGGGTGTATGATTTTCTTGATGATCCTTTGTATTTTGTTTGACAGTAGCTTATTAAGGATTTTTGCTTCTATGTTCATTAGGGAGATTAGCCTGTAGTTCTCTTCTTCGGATGGGTCTTTTTCTCCTTTTTGAATAAAAGTAACGGTTGCTTCCAGGAATGAATTTGGGAGCATTACTTCAATTTCAATTTCATTAAAAAGTTTGACAAAGAGTGGTATTAACTCTTCTCTAAAAGTCTTGTGCAACCATGGAAACCATCAGGACCAGGGCTTTTCTTTGTCGTCTGTTTTTAAATACATTTTCAAATCAGATTGACTTGGGGGTGTTTAATGTTTTTATATATTCTTCATTCAACTTTGGAAGTTTGTAAGTTTCTAGAAATCTATCCATTTCTTCTGTGTTTTTCATATTATTGGATAGCAGATTCTCAGAGTACTTGTTTCTTATCCTCTGAATTTCTGCTGAATCTGTGGTAATATTCCCCTTTTCATTCCTGAGTGGATGGATTTGAGACTTTTCTTCCCTTTTTTGATGAGATTGGCAAAGGGCCTGTCAATTTTGTTTATCCTTTTGAAGAACCAACTCTTTGATTTATTGATTTTGTGTATAATTATCCTGGTCTCTCTTGCATTAATTTCTGCTCTAATATTTTTAATTTCTTCCTTTGTATAGGCTTTTAGTTTGTTTTGTACCTTTTTTTTTCTAGTAGCTTGAGGTTCAGCATTAGATTGTTTATTTGAGTTTGCTTGGTTTTCCTAGTAAGAGTGTTCACTGCTGTTTCTCTCACAGAGCTGCTTTCATTGTGTCCTATAGATTCCTGCAGGTTGTATTGATTATCATTTAATTGTATAACTATTTAATTTATTCTTTTTTTTTTTTTTCTTTGAGACAGGATCTCGCTTTATAGTTCAGGCTGGCCCTGAGCTCACTATGTGGCCCAGGCAAGCCTCGAACTCAGCAATCCTCCTGCCTCTGCCTCTTGAGTTCTGGGATTACAGATGTGAGCCACCATGCCTGGCACTGTGGTATGTGGTATCGATTGGTGGTGGGCATGAATCACCACACCCAGCATTGTATGTGGTTACCAGGGATTGAACTCAGGATCTTGTGCTTGTGAGGCAGACACCAGAACCACTGAGCTAAATCTCCAGCCCTATTTAATTTATTCTTTAACTTCTTCTGTGACCCATTGGTTGCTCAGGGGAGTATTGTTCAATTTCCATGTGTTTATGAGAACCTTGAAATTTCTTTTGCTATTGATCTCCAATTTCAAGGAACTATGGTCTGACAGTATACAGAAGATAACTTCAATTCCTTTGCATGTATTTACACATGTGCTATTAATAAGCATGTGGTCTGTTTTGCAGAATGACCCATGAGCAGCTGAGTAGAATGTATATTTTGACTTTGAGGGGTGAAATACTCTGTAGGCATCTATTAAGTCCATTTGTTGAAAAGTTTGGCACAGTTGGAGTGTTTTGTTGTTTATTTTTTATCCAGTTGATCTATTGTGACAGTGGGGTGTTGAGGTCCTCCACTGCTATTGTATTAGTGCATATTTGGTTTTTTCACATTCATTAATATTTGTTGCCCATAGTGGATGCATTAGAATTTGGTGTGTATGTATTTATGATTATCATTTCTTCCTCTTGTATTATTCACTGTGTGAAGATCTATAAGGATGTAGTGTCTTTGTTTGCTCTCTTCATCAGTTTTGGTTTTTGAAATCTACTTTTTCTCCAAATAAGATCACTACTTCTGCTTTTTTGCACTTTTCTATCACATGGAGAATTTTTTCCATCGTTTTACTTTTAGTGTATGGATTTCTTTTTCAAGTAGGTGTGTTTCTTGTATATAGCAAGTTGTAGATCTTGCTTCTTAATCCATTCTGCCAGTCACTGTCTTTTATTTGGTGCTTTAGGCCACTGACTTTAATGGTTATAACTGATATGAACTGATTTAGCCCTATCATGATCTTTTTATGTTCTTGCCCTGAGCCCTTTTTAAATTTATTTTGAGACAATGTCTTACTACATTCCCTAGGCTGACCTTGAACTTATGCTATATTGAATAAAATGGAAGTTCAGTTCATGAATTTGATTCACTTCATGATTCTGGAAAAGATAGCAATGTTCATGTTTGTGCATGAAAGATGCCCATGATATTGTTCCTAAACTGATGCTGTGTCTGCAAACAATAACAAAATTTTGCCAAATACTTTGAGAACTAAATTTTTCAGAAACAAAAGCGTTCATGAACCAAGGTACCACTACATAATGATCATGGCAACACTAGCACAGACACATTATTCTCATTATAAAAATGAATGATATGACTTCAAATACTTTACAAGTGTAAAAATAGACTTTGATTCCAGACTTTTTGATTTCCACCCTGATATTTCCTTCATATCATCACGTTCCTGATGTCTTCTTAGCATACCAATGGGAAAGACAAAATGCTTTCTTTGAAATAAATTGAAAATACATTTTTGAATAAGTGAAATGTTAATATTAATCATTAGTGCTTGACTATTACTCAAGCGTAACAAGGAATTATTCCACTAAACTCCTTAGCTAATATAGCACTTATTAATCTCTTGTTTGTGAGGTACAAATTATCTCCAGAACAAAACTCATGGCACAGAAACATCCTTTAGTGTTAGATGCAAATAAAATTTTACCACTGGTCATAGAAACTAGTCTCACCTTCTGGTTGTCTTGGTGCTAGTGGTTGTTCACTCAGTGATCTGGTTTTATGGTAGAGTTTGTGGTATTATTTTTGAAATCATAACTTTTACTATTTTCCCTTATAGCTCTCAGAAATGTGCCATCTGTCCATATCTTTATAATGAACTCCTTTTATGCTTAGACTATCAAGCTAGCTTGATTTGTACTTCAACCCTCTAACTAGCTTGATTTCCTTATAGACAATAACCTTGACTAATAGAGACACTGATTACAGAAGTCATTGTAGAAAACACAGTAAAAGGAAAACAGGAAATCTGAAATTGGTTTTCAGTTTTGATTCAAGCTGAAGGTTCTGAAATCCAGCCAATATGAAAGCCTCTTGAGAAATGAAGTAAACAGCTCTCTGATTATCATCAGTGCTCACCTACACTGTAATACTCATAGAAGGTGTGTCTTTGAGAAAAGCAAAGGCAAGGCAAAGATCTTTATGCAGAGGTGTAAGGAGCTCAGGGACTATAGAGTAAGAGTCAGCTTCTTATGGCATATGAGGATATCAAGAATAATGGTCTAAAGTATAAAATCCTTGCTCAAGATAAACCGAGAAGATCATAGAATTTTTCTGTGCTGAAAATTTTTCATCAATCATGATATAGGGCTGATCTATATCTATATCTATATCTGTATCTATATCTATACCATCTATATATAAATCAAATTCAAATTTTGGTTCTGCATTTGGCACTATCTTTTAGGGAAACTGATATCCTTGTCAAGTATTTTATGTGAAAATCAGGGCTATGTAGGAAGGAATCTAGACTTAACAGGACATAGATTTGAAATGGTTAGTTCACCTACACATTTATTTACCCCCTATAATTCTCAACAGGACCTTAAAAGAAATTCTCCTCAGAAATGAAAGTACACCCATCATCTTTGAAAAGTCCCCTAGCAACTGTTCTCCATTAAAGATGCAAGTAAGAGACACTACCATTGAAAATAAAATGTTTTTTTTTAAGTATATGTGCTGCCGAAGCGAGCATGAACATAAAATGTTTAATATCAAATGCAAAGACAGAATCCTGGGGCGATAAGGTCTTCCTAACAGAACTTAAAATCCTGGGATATGGACTTGACTGTGGAACTTGTTAAAGAGGTAGATTTAATTATTAGAGTGGTTTGATCTGTGGTACTTTTGATGGGAATTAACTGATTATTGATTCCTAAGCTGGAAAAAGATGAGAAATCTATTAGAGTATTGTTTTATTTTTATTAGTTTAAAAAAGTTTAGTTAATAGAAGCCTGACTTGAATTACAGTTTTCTGTCCAAATGTTAAACCTGGGTTAGTTACACACCAAAAGTTTCTGAATGTAGAAAGTTTTCTTGAGGAAGTGTGGGTGACTATCTCGTGTAAACTTTCTAAACCTCTCCCAAAGTGTGACATCACCATTTATCAGAGTATGTACTAGGAAAGATAAATTCCCATGCCTTTGAAGAATCAGTGGGAATTAACTTGAAGAGACACAAGGCTTTGGTTTCAAGAAAATCACTTTTGTATTCATTAAAATGGAGGCATATGTGGCATAATGAAAGGGATTTAGATCCAATTCAGCCTCTTGGAGAGTTAATTGGTACCTCAAAAGTATTTTATTTGGCTATTTTCCAAGTTCTATGTATATAATATATAAATGTATTTAACAAATGGAAACAGTCCCATAGTTGCTTCTTAGTACCTCTTTGGGTGACAGATTTTAGGGTACAGAACACCACCTAGAAACCCTTTTAATTTACATTCAGAACCAATGGCCAGGTATGTAGCTCAGTGGAGCAGCACCTAACTGCCAAGAAGGAGGCCCTGAGTTGAACTCCCTGTACCAAAGGAAAAAAAAAAAAAAGAAAAAGAAAAACAAATGTAAATTTCTTATTAATATGTCTTTGTATGACCAAGAAAGATATTTATCAGAATACTGTAGGTCAATTCTCAAGATAATAGAGAAGCATATTTCCATGCTGACATTTCTGAGGTCTAGAAATCTGGGTCTTGTCATGAAGTATCTACAAAGGTAAAGAAAAAGATGGTTGAAACTTGAATTTTGAAGGCAATACATACAGTTGGGAGCATCACTCAATTTATTATTGCTGTATACTATTGGTATATGTCCCAAAATTTATGTGGTGAAACTTAATAGCCAATGTAAAAGGAAAATCTTTGTTATGCTTAAGTCATTACTTTGGTGCTGCCATGGATGGTGTTGTCTTAGGACTGCTAAGAATGGACTTGAAGTAGGGAGCTTGTTCCTGCTGCCCTTTGTATATATGAAAATAGTATTCATCCCTCTGTAAGATGCAGCACAAAGGTGCTGTCTTGGAAGCAGAGAGTAACTATCACCAGGGCATGAACATACTGACATTTTCATCTTGGACTTTTCAGCTACCAGAACTGTGGGAAGATAAATTTCTGTTTTCTATAAATCATCCAGTCTGTGCTATTCTCTTACAGCAGTATGAGTGGACTAGGACAACTATTGTTTCTCTATAAATACATTTCCCATGAAATTTGAGTAACATCAGATAAAATCTTCCATCACAAGACACAGTCAGATTAGTAACTACTTATTTTAGAACTATTTTCTAACCACTTGGATTACATTCAGTTTTATGATTTATTCATTGGTACACAGATGGTTCAGCTTCTATGTCAATCTATACTTTAATTTGCTTTCTTTAATTTCATGCATATGGTAATTTAGAGATCAATTGAAATAAGAGTTATCACTAAGACATTCTTTTAATTATTGAAAAACTGTAAATGTAAAGAAAAATCATGTCAGACATCCATGAACATTTAAGATTAAAAAGTTTAACATTTTATTTACTCAAAAAGTAATACAGCTATATCTAAAATTTTCGTGTATTTCTTCAACCTCTTCTTTCTTCTTAGGCAATTCAAACCTAGTTTTGAGGTTTTATTTCCTATATATATGCACCTATGTATAGAGTTTTATTATAATGTATATTTAAAAATGTACATTCTTCTTTGTAAATATAAGTTTAGAGCCAGGTACTAATTCCATCTTTCTAACTAAGATGATTTTCTGTATTTATAATTAAACAATGATTGCTTTCTTAAATTTTTTGTTCCAAAAATTTAGTTCAATTGTTTTCAGGTAGAGAATTCAGAATTAATATTTGTTATGTACATATACCAACTCCACAGAGGGAATGTAAGCATTATTTTCTGCAAACATGTACTAATAAAACATCACAGCAAAACATACTTACACATAATTATTGCATTGCACAAATAAAACATAATTATCTCTTTTTCTTTAACCAAGAAACAGATTATTTCCCTTTCCCTCTATTACTAATATTGCTGTGGTAAATGAGTTTGAACTTGTCTCCTTGTGCACTTTTATTTTCTCTAGGGTAGAAGATAATAATGGTATTGTTAAAATAGTCTTAAGATAACTGATATTCTATGTATTAGCTCAAAATGTGTAAAAGTATGGGCTGCAAAATGATAATTCAGTGCTGTTTTGTTTTTGTTTTATTTTATTCCCATGTTGACATCCTAATCCCCAGTAGTAGATATGGTGTCTTTCATTGCAAAAGGACTGCAGATGTGATTAAATTCAGGATTTTGTACATAGGAAGATGACCAGGATTATCTAGGTGGTCCCATAAAATAATAAATGTTCTTCAAAATGGAAAAGACAGGCAGAAAAATCAAGCAAGGAGATGAGTTGACAAGTAGATGTCAGAGTGATGGAAATAACTTGTTTTAAAGATAGAGAAAACAATCCCAAGCAAATGGAGTAGTGTCTAGAAACTGAAAGTCATTTTAATTGAATGTTGGACACTACATATCTTAAAATTTAAGCATCAGATGATATTAGATTCACTCTGGAGCGTATTTTCTCTTTGTACAAATCAGTACTGAGACTAAGCACATTAATTTGGTCAGACTAAGCTGTTCAATATTGGGTTGAAATTTCTCCTTCTATTCAGAGTCCTCTAAAGCATTCACCAGGGACTCTTCTGTCTGGTCAGTAGACACATTGGGTTTCTAGGTTATTTTTCTTGCCTGTCAGAGTTCACTCCTTGGCAGCTCTTCATTCAAGCCCTTTCCCTGCACATGTTCAGAACTCTGCAAATATCCTGAGAAGAAAACCATCAAGTCTCCAGTTATTTTTCTTCTTTTTAGAATACCATATACATTATAGGTTTTTTAATTCCTGAAAAGATTTTTGCCACATAGGCAAAATCTGAATGTTTAGAGTCGAGGTGTAACTCAGTAGTAGAGTGATTGTTTAGCATGCTGAAAGACTAGGGTCAATCTCTAGGTCTATGAAATAAAACCAACCAACCAACCAACCAACTAAACAACCAAATAACCAACCTCTAAACCAACCAGCCCTTTTGACTTGCTTTTGAAATTAGCGACAGACCTCAGAGAAAGCAATCAGTTCATGTGCCCACAGTCACCAAAATTCAGACCTTGAGACTTTATCACTTTCCTACTCTGCTCCAGTAATATTGCCAAATATATAATTCTCGTTTATCTCCAGCTTTTCCCATGGTTCTCATAAGGAACATTAGACTATCACAAATGACTCAGCTTACCAAGAAAGGTGTTACTGTCTAATTATATAAAATTCTGCAGAATCAATCCTCTTGTTTATTATGTTTGCTTAGATGCGTTTGTCCACCTTTTGTTTTGTTAATGGATTGTAAATTAATTTTAGCAAGTTGTGCTTTATTCGTTAGTCTTCTGAGGTTTGAGTTGTGAGCAGCCACCCCCCACCCATTACAGGCTTTTGTTTTTTGCCCATACTACAAGGCCATTAACTCAATGGAATAGGAAGTTATCTATGTATTAAGGCATTTTGCTGTGTCCTAAGTGGAATGAATAGTCCCTCACTACTTTTACTCTCTGTATCAACATTAGAAATGAGTTCTCTCATTTAGTAATACTGATATTGTCTCCCTTAGTTCCTTTATTGTTCTTTCATACACATTGTAACATTATTTTCCATATCCTCTTGATGTTTATCATCTGAAAATCCTCCTTGACCCCACCGTTTGTTAGATAAGCTGTGTGTTGAAAAATATTTTTTTTAACATTATATCTGGCTTTTTGAAACGTTTAGACTAGAAGTTTTCAAATAATCTGCCAATTTGAGTTTTCTATTGAAAAAGAAAAAAACAGAGGGAAGATGTTGCTAAACATGTCTTAACTAATTCAGTGCACAAACTGTTTTAGTTATGTGAGAATATATACATATGTATATATATGTGTGTATATTGCAAATTAGAAGTCATTTTGTTATTTGTATTCATTGAAATAGTTTAATAAGTATATTTTAATCTGGTTTGAGTTACTGAATGTATATGAAAGAAAAAACAACATGGTAGTTCAAAAAGTAAAGCAAGTAAAATGGATAATTCATAATTCAGATTTAACACTCTTCCAAATAAGTGAAGATACCTCAAATTTTATTTATATCAATGAAAGACTTTTAAAAGACTTAAAAATGATTTGAACTTTAGTACTTGAAGCAATTTGGCAATAGAAAGTAATGTAGAGCTAACAAGTTCTGACACTACAATGAGCAGGAAAAGTCATAATAGCATTTTAATACATCATCTAATTCCATGGATATGCATCCTTTGTCCTTAACTAAAAAATTCAGGTCCAAAATGTCTTTTTAGTGTAGAGTAAGGCGCTTAGTAGTATTGGAAGGAAAAGAGGCAATTAAAACAGGCAAAGGCTTCTCTGATTTCAGTAGGCTTTTTGAGATTTTTATTGTTGCAGCATTTTAAACCATGTCTAACATATTATACCGAAATTGGTGTGTAAATATTATATTGCTTGATGAAAATTTCACCAGTGGGCCTTTCCCTAAAAGTCAGAATGGAAGTCATTTTATGATTCAGCAGTTTACATCATTAGCAGAGATGGTGGAGGCTTCCTGATTTTAATGCATTCTGGGAAACCACCACGACTTGGCAAAGTCTTTCTGTGGTTGTTTTATAGTAAGGCGCTTCACTCTGTGTAGCAAAAGTAAAACCAAATTCATCTGGGCACGGTCTTTTTGTTACTTTATTTAATTTTCACCTTGGCACATGGCCCTTAAAGCTTTAATGGGGCAGATGTGGCTTGGAAGAGCTCACTAATCCAACTTGGTTAATGCCTTCCATGGTAAAAGCCAGCTCAGCAGTTTTTTCTTATCCCATATTTATTTCCTTTTCTCTGTGATTTTTCCTTTGGTGGGAAATCTCTTCATAGGGCAGCCTACTATCAGTAGATATTTTCCTGGACTTTGAGGTAACTGCCTTAAGGTTTGTGGACTGTGAAGGTCCAGGCAGAGTAAACACTGCTGAAACCGAGCTCTTGATACCTGGAGGGGAAGGAAAGAGCTGCATTTGTAGTTTCAGTCCTTTTTGTGGCCCACACAGCATGAGCTCTGGATGGCTCTGTGGGTGGAGTTGATTATGCTAGGTCAGAATGTGGGAAAACCCTGAGGGAGTTTGAAATTTTGATGATCACTGGCATTCCTGGTGCCCGTGTGACATTGGAGAAAGAATAGGGGCTGGGGATCCCCGCAGTCTCACATTCAGATCCTGCGACTGCCTGATGTTGGACTTGAGTCCAATTCCTGACAGCACAGTATATTTATGGTTATATCACAGGGTTTTGTGGAGATTCAAAGACAAGAAGTGTCTTCTGAACTCTAGTTATTTGCATGCTACATGACGAATTTCTAGTGTTATGTCTAGGTTTTATCTGTATTATTATTTAACAATGTTTTAACAGCCTTTCCTCCCTTATTTTTAATAATACTGCTACTAGTAAGGCTCCTTTATCCTTATCCAAAACAATATTTGTAAATATTTGGTGCACTGGTTATACACCTGTTCATTACGTATTTAAAAGGCATGTTGGTCCAGGGATTTAGCTCAAGTGGTACTACGCCTACTTTAAAAGGCATGTAAAATTGTCCCTCCCACATGTGAGCAACACTGTTGCTGTAGAAGTCTTTGATAGCACTTAATACAATAGCTTTCATTGCACTAAGCTGAATCATTCGCTAAACTACAGCAGAGACTTTCATCCAGTGTATCTCCTTTGAGCCAGCGATTTAGTTCAAGTGGTACTGTGTCTACTTTGAGAGCATAAAGGTCTGAGTTTGATCCCTGGTACCACACCCACAAAAATTTTCCTTTGGCATTTTTTAAAAAATTTAAATCTTTATTGGTACATTATATAGCCACATCATGATCACACACAATAATGAGAATTTGTACCAATATATGGCACAATGTAATTATCATTTTCCCCATTCCCCTACTTACCCTGCGATCCCCTGCCCCTATATACATGAGTTTTATTCCCCTTTTCTTATTACCATCCTATGTTTTCTTCCCCTTGTTACTTGCCCCTACCCCCCATTTCCCTTTGAATATTTTCTATTTCACAATGTCTACCATATATTCTAGAGCTCATTTACATCTTCATTTTCTCATACCAGAGAAAAGATATGATATTTACCTAGGATACTCTGGCATACCAGAGAGAGGGGCCCAAATGGTCTGAAAATTATCTTGAGATATTTGTATTATTTAGTTGGAAAAGGAGTCAGATGTGAGGAAGATGATTCTCTCTTCCCCTAGAAGTCCCTGCATCGAAGCTCAGCCTCCCACATGCCGGTCTTCTTTCCTCTGGCAGTAGGGCTATGCTTGGTATAAATTTCCTGTGAGCTCCAAGTATTGAACAATTGATTTTGTCAAATCACTGCAGAAACTGACCTGCCTGCTTTATTACTCAGCATTCTGCTTATCACAAAATCTTTACTTTTTTTTTTTTTTTTTTTTTTTTTTTTTTTTTTTTTTTTTTTTTTTTTTTTTTTTTTTTTTTTTTTTTTTTTTGAGACAGGGTCTCGCTTTGTAGTTCAGGCTGGCTCTGAGCTCACTATGTAGCCTAGGCAAGCCTCGAACTCAGCAATCCTCCTGTCTCTGCCTCCCAAGTGCTGGGATTACAGGCGTGAGCCACCACGCCCAGCAAAATCTTTACTTCTGCTTAACTTTCTTCCCCTTTCCTCTGCTATCCATTACACATACAGACGCATGCACACGCATGTATGCACACACACACACACACACACACAAATAGAAGAGAGTGAGGGAGACAGAGTCAGAGACCCTCCCATTAGTATATTACCTGTAATATATTTGGGCTGGGTAAACTTCCCTGCAGAATGATAAAAAAGCAGGTGTCCTGTGCCTTCTTTTTTCTTATAACCCCAGGCCTGGCTTGTAAATTTTCTCATTAAAGCCTCTTCTTCATTCCATTCTTCCTGAGGTTTTGGAAATCTCAAGTTTTCCTTGATGACAGCTGTTGAGCAAAGAGGGACACATCCTACATGACTACATGATAGCGGGAAGTGTGATCATAATAAATTGTGCATGTTTAAAGTTTTGAAAAGATCACACTAAGAGAGAGATTGTTACTGACACCCATAAAATTCTTTTAAATTTCTCTTTTAACTTGAAACACACATAGTATCATTCTTTCCACTTCCTGAAG
This sequence comes from Thryonomys swinderianus, assembly GCA_004025085.1. Taxonomy (NCBI): domain Eukaryota; kingdom Metazoa; phylum Chordata; class Mammalia; order Rodentia; family Thryonomyidae; genus Thryonomys; species Thryonomys swinderianus. The sequence goes on along the minus strand of PVIC010049588.1, from coordinate 356 downwards.
CAATTCTGAAAGTTCTCTTCCGTGAATGTTTTTAGTTGCACTCTCCTGATTGACCTGCTTGAATTGATTTCATGATCAATTTGACTTTGGAAAGAGCCAGAAGTCATACAGTACCAGATCTGGTGAATAGGTGGCTGGGAACCTACCATAATGTTTTAAGAACTAGTCTTTTCATTGGGTGGGACTCAGCAATAGCATTCACCATGTTTGATTACACCTTATACAGGCACCATGAAAAAGGACTTACAGAGCTGCTTCAGAAAGTGGCAAGGACAATGATTTATGTGTGTCAAAGCAAGAGGGTGTGTTTTGAAGGAGACTAGTGGCAATGGATCTTTTATTATAATCAATTTTTT
>PVIC010049587.1:0-13085 GCA_004025085.1 Thryonomys swinderianus | reverse complement strand
AAAAAAAAAAAAAAAAAAAAAAAAAAAAAGATTGAGGTGTACTGTCATTAACTCTTCTTGAAAAGTTTTATAGAATTCAGCAGTGAAGCCATCATGACCAGGGCTTTTCTTTGTTGGTAGGTTTTTTATTACATTTTCAATTTCACAGATTGATATCAGGTTGTTTAACATTATTATATCCTCTTCGTTCAGCTTTGGAAGTTTATATGTGTCTAGGAATCTATCCATTTCTTCTAGATTTTCCATCTTTTTGGAGTACAAATGTGGTAAGTACGTTTTTATTATCCTTTGGACTTCCTCTGGATCTGTGCTGATTTCCCCATTTTCATTCCTTATAGCATGGATTTGAGCCTTTTCCTTCCTTAAAGGTTGGCTAAGGGTCTGTCGATTTTATTTGTCCTTTCAAAGAACCAACTCTTTGATTCTTTGATTCTTTGTATTGTTCTCTTTGTCTCCATTACATTAATTTCTGCTCTGATCCTAATAATTTCCTCCCCAGTATGAGCTCTGGGTTTATCTTGTTCCTCTTTTTCTAATTGTCTGAGGTTCATCATTAAATTGTTTATTTCAGTTTGCTCTATTTTCCGAGTGTAGGCATTCACTTCTATGAATTTCCCTCATAGAACTGCTTTCATTGTGTCCCATAAGTTCCTGCATGTTTTACTGGGGTTGTCATTTAGTTGTAGAAACTGTTTAATTTCTTCTTTAATTTCTTTTGTGGCCCACTGGTTGGTCAACAGAGTGTTGTTCGGTTTCCATGTGTTTGTGAGGATCTTGGAATTTCTTTTGCTATTCAGCTCTAGTTTCAGGGTACTATGGTCTGAGGGTATGCAGGGGATAATTTCGATTCCTTTGCATTTACTTAAGCCTGTTCTGTGAACTAGAATGTGATCTGTTTTGGAGAATGATCGATGAGCAGCTGAGAAGAAGGTATACTTTGGCTTTGTAGGGTGAAATATTCTGTGGGCATCTATAAGTCCATTTGCTCAAAAGTTTGATTTAGCTCAAGTATTTCCTTATTGATTCATTGTCCAGTTGATCTGTCAATTTGTGATAGTGGAGTATTGAAGTCCCCTAGTACTATTGTATTCATGGTTAACTGGCTTTTCATGTCCACTAATGTTTGTTTTATGTAGTTGGGTGCATTTGAGTTTGGTGCATAAATGTTTATGATTGTTATTTCTTTCTCTGGGATCATTCCCAGTACGAGAATATAGTGACCTTCTTTATCTCTTAATCAGTTTGGGTTTGAACTCTATTTTATCTGCAAACCAGATAGCCACTCCTGCTTTTCTGCAGTTTCCTATGGCGTGGAGGATTGTTTTCCAACCCTTTATTTTCAGTCTTTGGGTTTCCTTCTGAATTAGGTGTGTTTTCTGTATGCAGCAGATTATAGGATCTTACTTCTTGATCCAATCTGCTAGTCTGTGTCTTTTAATTGGCCCATTGAGTCCACTGACATTAATGGTTATGACTGATATGGACATATTCAGAGCTGCCATGTTTCCCTGTTCTTGGTTCTTTTCTTCCTTGCTTTTCCCCTTTTCTATTTAGTTTCTTGTTTGCCCCAGTGAGTTCACTCTGCTGGGTTCCAGGGATATGGAATTTTCTGTGTTTTTTTCCCAAGATGTTCTTTAGAATGTTTTGGAGTACAGGTTTCATATATGTGAAGTTTTTCAGGTGCTCTTCATCATGGAAATATCTTATTTCCCTATCTATTCTGAAAGATAGTTGTGCAGGATACAACAGTCTAGGTTGGAGATTGTTTTCTTGAAATGCTTGGAGCACTTCCCTCCAGGATTTCCTTGAGTTGAGTGTTTGTGTTGAAAAGTCTGCTGTGATCCTAATGGGTTTCCCTTTGTAGGTGATTTTCTTCCTTTCCCTTGCTGCTTTCAATATTTCATTCTTTTGTTATGTATCTGGAACCTTGATAATTATATGTCTAGGTGTAGATATTTTTATGTCATGGCCTTTTAAGAGTCCTATAGGCCTCATTTATCTGTATGTCCAATTCTTTTCCTGTGAAGTTTTCTGCTGTTATCTCTGACAACAGTTTTTTTTTATGTCTTTTGCACTGTCTCCTGCTTCCTCCATGACTCCAATCAGTCCTATGTTATTTTTCATTGAGTCATCTAGAAGGTGTTGGACTGGTTTCTCATTGTCCCTTGCCCTTTTTCATTGACGATGTCTTTCCTGTTCATTGTCTGCTATGCTGTCCTGTAGGTCTGAGATTCGGTTCTCTGCTTCATTCATCCTACTTCACAAGCTTTCGTTCTCCTTTATCATCACCTGGAGCTCTGTTTGAAGCTGTTTAAAAGGTTCCATTGCTTCTGCTATCTTGGATTCTATCATCTCACTGATCTCTTCTTTAATGATGTCTTTCACTCTGCACAGTATCTCTGTTTTGATCTCAGAGATGAGTTCTGATTTCCATTTTACTAGATCTGCTTTAGTTACCATCTCAAAAGGCCTGGTGTTTGAGTTTCAGTTTGCTCTACTTCCCTTTTCTCTGAATTTCCCTGTGGTGGTGATCTTTGTGTCTGGTTTTTTGTATATTTTCTCATTTCTACTCTTTTGTTGTTACTAATGCTATTTGTTTAATTCCTTGCCTGATGACATGGCAGTGTTTGTTGCAGGTCTCTTTCTTTCTATTATCTGGGGCCCTTTGGAAGTGGCACCTTCCTGGGTTGTCCTCCTTGAATCTGTAGTGACCCTTGAGAGTTCTCAGTTCTGATACATCATGGGAGGTATTTGAACAGAACAGTCACATCATCTTTGTTACCATAATACAATCAGTGCCAATATCAGTATTAAACACAGTAAATAAAATGAAAAGTTCTGTTAATTTCTATTCTGAAGACTTTGAGCTCATGAGTTACCTCTATGTCCATATACCAAAATTTAGAATTAATCAGCAATGTGTATACAACATGTAGCTTGTAAATGTACCCACAGAACCCTTTGAGAATAAAAGATCACTGGGGAATCAGGGAGGTAGGGAGACAGAAGGAGAATGAAATAGGCTTAGCGGATTTATAAATATCACCTAGACTTGAGAGCCTCATATATGCCAGCGGGTAACAGAGGATAAAAGGGCATATATAAAACAGTGCCAACTGTGTGCTGTGAGACTGCTGGAGACTTTGCACACCTTCTTATAATAGTACAGGAGAAGAGATAGGGGAGCCTAAGAGTCCTACTTCTGGGTATTGGTTCTGACAGGAAGATAGGAGAGGGTGTGGAGACAAGAGGTGAATAGAGGAATCTAGAAATAGATGGCAGAACAGAAGCTAGATTCCCTTGTTTTTTATCTTGCCTGGTCTCTCAGCACAGCTCCAATGTGGAGGGGTGCAGGAAATGGCTCCAGGTCGGTGTGGAGGGATGCAGGAAAAGCTCCTCTCTGGCCTATGTTGTCACAACGCAGCTCCTGGGTGGAGTGGGGGCTGGCTGGCAGACAGCAGTCCTCCGCACTGGTAATGGCACCCGGGGTCTGCGACCTGAGTCCTATCAATACAGCTCCAGGGTGGAGTGGGGATCAGCCAGCGGGCCGAAATCCTCCACACTGGTAATGGAGTTTTCTTTTTTTTTAACCATCACTTGTTTTCTTTCTTCATTATTTACCCCTAAGCTCCATTTCCCTTTTAATATTTACTATTTCACGATATCAATCATCCATTCTAGAATACATTTACAACTTCAGTTTCTCATTTACAACCAGAGAAAAGATATGGTATTTGGCATGTAAATGTTAAGTGAATAAATTCTAAACTGTTCTCTATACTGAGGTCTGATTAATCTCCCTAAAACATATATTGGTCTATGCTACTTAAAACCTGCAAGTGAGCAAAGTGTGGTGGTGCACACCTATAATCCAAACACTCAGAAGGCTGAGGCAGGAGGCTTGCTGTGAGTCTCAGACTAGCCCGTGTACACAGTGAGTTCAAGGCCCACATAGTACATAGTGAGACCCTGATTTGAAAAAGAAACAGCAAATAGCTTATTGTTGCACTTGAATGAAATCAAAACTTGCATCTTAAAACATCACACAGCAGGGCCGGAGATTTAGCTCAGTGGTTCCAGCACCTGCCTCACAAGAGCAAGGTCCTGAGTTTGATCCCCAGTAACCACATACAATGCTGGGTGTGGTGACTCACGCCCACCAGCAATCAATAACACATACCACAGTGCCAGGTGTGATGGCGCACGCCTGTAATCCCAGCACTCGGGAGGCAGAGACAGGAGGATTGCTGAGTTCGAGGCTTGCCTGGACTACATACTGAGCTCAGAACCAGCCTCAACTACAAAGTGAGACCCTGTCTCAAAAAAAAAACAAAAAAAAAACCACACAGGGAGTGGGGATGTAGCTTAAGAGTAGAGTATTCCCAAGTACTAGGAGAAAAAACAGTACTAGGAAAAAAACAGTAATGGACTATCACATTAACTATAATGAAAAGGCCTTTGATTTTTGTATATTTAGTCCCAGCTAAATATTTTGACCAGTAAGTTCCTTATGTATAGGGTAAAAAAAAAATGGCAGGTGTTGTTCTATATGATGTAGGATTGTTGGCCTCTAGCCACTACCCGTAGTATTTCCTCATGCCCTAATCATGATAGGCAAAAATGTCTCTAGGAATTTCCATATATTCCCAGAGGAGCAACACCATCATCTCCCCAGTTGAAAACCCATGTTCCATTCATGTTAGCCACACTAAAATTGATTTTAGTTCCTTGAAAGTATGAATCTGTGTCTTGCCTTAGGGCCTTTGTACATACTCTTTTCATCTTTACTCTGCATGAAAAAGGCTACCCATATATTCATTCCTTATCCTTCATATCTCAGTTTAAATATTGATTCCTTTTTGTTTTTTTGAGACATGGTCTCCCTATGTAGTTCAGGCTGGCCTTGAGTTCAGTGTAGTCCAGGTAAGCCTCAAACTCACAGCAGTCCTCCTGTCTCGGCCTCCTAATGCTAAGATTACAGGAAAGTCCACCATGCCTGGCTAGTACTGTTTCTTGTGAGAAGACTTGTCTGGCTCTTAGTTACCTTGAGGTAACCCAGCTTTGTATTTTCCCAGCACACACACACACACACACACACACACACACAGTCAATGGATATAAATATCAATATTTTCTACATAAAATTTTTAAGTAACTAGTTAAATACTTATTTGTGATAATCCTTTTCAACCAGTTTATAATGTGAATCACAATAAAGTTCATGTGCTCCAGAAATGAATCTTCATAGTCTAGAATTCTACCAAAACATTCTCTGAAATAGTTTAGCAGACTATCCTCTGAGATAGAGTTTATAAACTATAAATTAAATATGCCTAAGCTTGTTTTTTCTTTTGCAACAGTTCTAATTTTATAGAAATCCAGATAAAGTAAAGTAGTCACTTTCTTTTAAGATTTGCAATTGATATTGGCCCTAACTTCCTTTGGCTCAAGAAATCAGTAATGTATAATTGAATACTAACAATCTATCAGATATAGCTATTTAGGCCTAGAGTTATAACAAAGATGAATATTACCCTGAGAACTGCTACAGCTAATTAAACAACAAGGCCCTGACCATGCAGTGTTGAAGCATATTATAAAGCTTCTATAATCAAAATACTGTGATGTACGAATAAAGGAATCAACTAGTGCAATAAAATAGAAAATTCAGAATTAGACCCAAATATATATGGATTCTTAGTATATGACAAAGCTAGTATCTCAGGTCACAGGACAGAAGATGGGCCTTTAGTTAAATGGTACTGGAAAGATTAACTGATATAAGATAGATAAATGAATCTTTACCTCACACTATCTACAAGAATAAGCTCCAAATGGATTAGAAATCTAAATACTAAAAAAAACCCTTCAAAAACAATAAATCCATACAAATAAGTAATAGTAGAAAATGAGTAATTTCCTTTTTAACTGTGGTGAAGGAAAAATAAACTTTTTAACTAAGATCTAAATCTAGAGAAATAGAAGAAAAGATTGATAAATTTAACTTAATAAAAAAGTTTTTAGGGCCAGAGATTTAGCTCAGTGGTTCCAGCATCTGCCTCACAAGCGCAAGGTCCCTGGTTCATGCCCAGTAATCACATACAACAATACTAGGCTCACACCCACCGGCAATCAGTACCACATACAACAAATGCCAGGCTTCGTGGTGTTATCCCAGCACTCAGGAGGCAAAAGCAAGAGGATTGCTGAGTTTGGGGCTTGCCTGAGCTACACAGTGATCTCAAGGCCAGCCTGACCTACAAAGCGAGGCCCTGTCTCAAAAAAAAAAAAAAAAAAAAAAAAGCTTTTAAATGTTACATAACAATAAAAACACTAGAAACAAAGCCAAGAAAACAGCTTTAAAATATTCCCAACATACCCTGAAATCACATGAAAGAAAAACAAAAACAGACAAATGAGATGACATCAAAGAAAAAGCTCTTGCATAGCAAAAGAAGTAACAGTGAAAAGACAACTCACAGAATGAGAGAAAATATTTGTAAACTCCACATCTGATAAGGTATTGGTTAATATCTAGACTATGTAAGGAATTTACAGCAAGAAAAAAAACCTTGATTAAAAAATAGAGGGGCACACCTGTAATCCTAGCACTTGGGAGGAAGGGACAGGAGGATTGCCACCAGTTCAAGGCTAGCCTGCATTACATAGTGAGTTCAGGGCCTGCCTGAACTATAAAGCTCTCTCTCAAAAAAACAAAAAACAATCGCTTCTCGGCCTTTTGGCTAAGATCAAGTGTAAAAAACAAAAAACAAAAAAACCCTCTCCTTGTCATGGATATAGCTTAGTGGTTCTAATGCCTGCTGCGCAAGCACAAGGTCCTGAGTTTGATCCCCAGTACTATTAAAAAAAAAAAGATAAAGTGGGTTCTGGAATGGCCCCTAAAGGTCCAAGTATTAAAGGCTTAGCTTAGCACTGTTATAAGTAGTGGGAACATGGAGACTGTAAACAGGATGGTAAAACCTCAACCCTTTCATCTTTCTCTTTCTCCCCCCTGGCCATGAAGAAGGCAGTTTTGTTTCACTGAGCAGCTTTGCTATGATATGATGCTGCATTGCCATAGGCCCAAAAAAATTACACCTATCAATTTGAAAAGAAATTTTAAAAAGTGAAATTAGCATGTGGAAGGAATAGCTGTACTTCATGTTTAGTGAAGCACTGTTAACAATGGCCATGATGCAAAACAACCTAAATGTTAAGCAGTGATAAATGGGTAAATAAAACATGGTGAAATACACAGTGGACTGCTATTCAGCCTTTAAAAAAGAGAAAATCCTACCTTTTGCAGTAACATGCAAGAAATAAGCTAAGCACAGAAAGCTAAAGCCACATGACCTGACTTATATGTGGAATCTTTAAAACTGGGATTCATAGAAGTAGAGTGGAGTGATGGTTACCAAAAGTTGGGAAGGTAAGCAATAGGGAGTTGTTAATCAAAGGGTATAAAGTTTCAGGTAAAAAAAATAGTCTTGAGATTTCTACCACAGCAGAATAACTATAGTTATAATGTATATTTTTAAATACTTAAGAAAATAATTGATAAATGAATATATTATATTCCATCAATGAGTTATGACCAGTAATTTAAAAATAGTACCTGGCTGCCAGGCGTGGTGGCTCACACCTATAATCCCAGTACTTGGGAGGAGGCAGAGGCAGGAGGATTGCTGAGTTCGAAGCTTGCCTGGGCTACATAGTGAGCTCAGGGCCAGCCTGAACTACAAAGCAAGACCCTATCTCAAAAAAAAAAAAAGTACCTGGTCATATGGGTGCACTTGTAATCCCAGCACTTGGGAGGTTGAAGCAGGATGATCACCATCAGCTCAAAGCCAGCCTGAGCTAAGTAGCAAAAACAAAAACAACATACATGCATACAACAAAATGCTAAAAATTTTCTAAATCTACCAGTAGGTTTTAGCATAGTATCAAAGAATAGTATCACAATTACCTAAATGGGTTATTAAAATTTCCTCATACTTCAACCTAAAACAATTTATTGAAACATATTGAATGCAGAAGCATATATAATTTATTACAAAATTGTAAAACAATGCCACTTTTTACCTGAAATTACCTTGAAATAGTTATTTTCATAAAAATAAGTTCTCTGAATGCCGGACGTGGTGGCTCATGCCTGTAATCCCAGTACTCGGGAGGCAAAAACAGGAGGATTGCTGAGTTCGCGGTGGCTTACCTGGGCACCATAGTGAGCTCAGGGCCAGCCTGAACTACAAAGCGAGACCCTGTCTCAAAAAGCAAAAATAAAAAATAAAAAATAAAAAAAGTTCTCTGGTGTCAACATATAATAGGTTTAAATAAATCAAAAAAAATTTTAAGAAAAAATATTTACAGCAATTAACACAATCCCAAATAGTTAAAGGACACAACTACACCAGTACTCTTCTCAAAACCTTCGTGAAAACACAGAGCCCAGAACACAGGAGCTAACGACTAAAACTGGAACAAAATAGAGTATTGGATTACAGCCAATAAAATGAAGTAAGTCCATGTTTATTAAATAAAGAAGGGAGAAGGGACAGTTTTTTCTTGCAGTAAGATTCTAATTAATAAATGTAAAAATAAAAGGAAAATAGAAAATCATTCCTGAATAAACACCACAGTAGTAATTGTTACCAGCAAGATCCACTGAGGAATGCTAAAATTAATAGACATAAGTTTAAAATTAAATAGGATTTGTATCTTCTCAAAAACATTTCCCCAAAGATACTTAACTACAAAGGAAAAGACAATAACTTTACAATGAAGAAACCTGACAGAAAATTAATTCCAGCCAAGTGAATAAGGTCAACTTCACTAGTAACAAGACATGTCAGCATCAATAATCCCATGATATAATCCACTAAGAAGGATACACCATTTTTGTGGTATTTTTGACCAAAAAAAGTCTCACCAGACATGATGGCACATGGCTGTCCTATAATCCCAACACTCTGGTAGGCTGAGACAGAAAGATCACAAGTTTGAGACTAGCCTGGGCAGCTTAGTGACTTAACAAGACTGTCTCAAAATTTAAGTAAGAGTAATAATAAAAGAACCAAGGGTATAGTTCACTGTGAAGGACTTGGGTCAAACCCCCAGTGCTTCTGTAAAATAAACCTTTCAGATCATCAGAAAGTATGAGACAAACACAAACTGATAGACATTGATGAAAGAACAGACCATACCCTTTGAAGACGTCAAGGTTGTGGAAAACAAAGACCAAAGATTTATGAACAGGAGACTAAAGGGAAATAACCGCAGGAGGTGTGGTCCTGGATAGAATCCTGGCAGGAGAGAACATAGTGGGAAAAAATAAAATTTAAATAGTATCTTTGAATAGCATTATTGTACCTACGTTAATTTACTGGTTTTAGTAATTATGCTATGGTTAAGTAAAATGCTAATACTAAGGAATGAGGTGAGGGATAAATGGAAGCTCTGTACTACTTCTGCCACATTTCTCTAAATTAAAATTAAAGTAAAAATTTCAAAAATAAATTTGTGTGGGAATGTAATGAGGGGAAGGAATAAATATGATTCTGAAAGAAAATAAAAGAGCATGTATATAGGTGGTGAGGAGGTGTGGGTGGGTAGGGATATGGGTAAAAATGAGAATTAACTTGTCTCATATACTGGTACAAATTCCCCAATGTTATGTGTGATTGTGAGTTGTATGTAAATTGTACCAATAAAGAATTCAATTTTTAAAAAATAAATAAATAAAGTCTTACTACCCCCACCCCCAAAAAAAGGCAAGGTTCCAAACTGGAAGATTACTGAGGCAGAACCCAAGCCTAAAAACTATTCTTGGCTTCCAGTCTCACAGTAAAGGTAAGAATTAGAACTGAGCAACAAGAGAAAGTAGTTATTCACAGTAAGCTTCTAAGTCCCTAGAAATACTAAACTGAAGGGTCATGCTGACAAGAAAATCATTCTGAAGGTAGTGACAAAGAAGACACTCAAACAGAATGATGAAAAGGAGACATGGATTGTGTAAGAGTATGAAATCTGAAGGAAGGGCAGTTGTAACTCTACAATTTAAATGATATGCATGCTAGCCATTACATAAACTAGATTTTTCTGTTTGAATTTCAGATAGAACTGTCAGGAAGTGGGTGTGCTGGAGTTTCAACCTAAGCAAACCATACCACTGAGCTACATTCTCAACCCTTTTTGTTTCTTCTGAGAAAAGCTAGGTTGGTCTTGCATTTGTAATACACCTGCCTCAGCCTCCTGAGTCGCTGAGATTCCTTAAAGTGAAACTGCTTTAATCCTGTCACAGATACTTGAAGCAGAAAATAGTCTGTGTTGTATGAAGCACTTTAGCTTCTAACACAAGCCTGTCAGGTTTGCTGCCAGTCAGTCCCTTTGATGAGCTGCATAATAAATGTTGTCATGTCTTAGATAAAGCACTAAATCAAGTTTTTATGCACAAGGCTATACTGACCTCTAGTCTTTTACCTATGTAGTAGTTTCTTTCTTCCCTCAAAAGAGTAAGACAAAATTTACTTATTGCCTTCTTCCAAATAATTAATGCAACTTCAGTCAGTGTCAGAATAGTTTGTGTAGAATTGTTTTAATAAATAGTTTAGAGATTGGACTGGAGACTTAGCTCAGTGGTTCCAGCGCCTGCCTCACAAGCGCAAGGTCCTGAGTTTGATCCCCAGTAACACATACAATGCTAGGCGTGGTGACTCACGCCCACCAGCCATCAATACCACATACCACAGTGGCTCACGCCTGTAATCCCAGTACTTGGGAGGCAGAGACAGGAGGACTGCAAGAGTTCGAGGCTTGCCTGGACTACATAGTGAGCTTAGGGCCAGCCTGAACTACAAAATGAGACCCTGTCTTTAAAAAAAAAAAAATAGTTTAGAGATTTAACATAAGGAAAACTTGGGATGTAAACAACTAATATAAATTAGCTAAAAGTAGCTAAAATAAAATTTAAATCTGAACACCTGACTGGTTAATTGAGGATATTACAGAATTATTGCTAAAGTAGGTGTGAAAATGATATGTTATTTATGTTTAAAGAAAGAGTCTTTATCTTTTAGAAATAAATATTGGGGCTGGAAGCTACAGCTCAGTAGCAATGCACTGCCTAGCATACATATGGTCCTGGATTCTATCCACAGCACCACACAAATGAAATAGAGAAAAAAAATGTGATTGGCAGTGGGAGACTGGATATGTGTAGAGGAAGTTATAGGATATTTGGGACTTGGTTCCTTCTAGTCCAACAGGGAAAAAGGTTGAAATGGAAAAAGAGATATTATGAATTTTGATAGTTGTAGCTGGATGACACAAACATAAATGTTGTCCTGTTCCCTCACTTGTATATATTTTATAAAAAGTTATTTTACAAAAAAGTTTATTTTATAAAAAGTTAAAGGAGGGTCGGAGGGTTGGCTCAGTGGTTCCAGCGCCTCCTCGCAAGCGCAAAGTCCTGAGTTCGATCCCTGGTAACCACATACAATGCTGGCCGTGGAGACTCACGCCCACCAGCAATCGATGCCACATACCACAGTGCCGGGCGTGGTGGCTCAGGTCTGTAATCCCAGCACTCAGGAGGCAGAGGCAGGAGGATTGCTGAGTTTGAGGCTTTGCCTGGGCTACATAGTGAGCTCAGAGCCAGCCTGAACTACAAAGAGAGACCCTGTCTCAAAAAAAAAAAAAAAAAAAGTTAAAGGAAATTGAGCAGGAGTTTTTGTTTGTTTGTTTCATTTTGTGTTTTTGGTACCAGGAATCAGACTCATAAATTTGTACTTGTGAAGCATGTACCACAACCACCAAGCTAAATGCTCAGAGTTAAAGGAAATCGAGAAATACAAATACACCAAGAAGAACAGCATTATGTGTTGATTTATGGGTGTGCGAGATAGACTAAGTAATTTCCAAGAAATGGTAATAATAGTGACTGTGAATGGATATGATAACTTCCTCCAAGCTGTAGAGGGTACTTTATAAATGTGTTACAGAGCACTGATACAATAAGAGACAGATAGGAAAAAATCTACTTCCCTGGCTTGTTCCCTGTTTTTATACATAGGAATGATCTAGCTAATATCAAAGAATTTTCGGAAAGTGCCAAACATTTTTGACAGGTTACATGTACATATCTACTAAAAACTACTAGTATTCTAGTAGATAACCATTTTTGAGCCACATTGCCATTCTCTGAAAGATATTAAATGGCTTTACTATTTGAAGTCTGCAGAGAAATCAAGATTCTGTATTTGGAATGCCAAAAAATATTTAAAATTAAAAGAGAGGCATCACCAAAGCTGCATCATCTTTTTGATCTTGTTAAATGAAAGCTCATTCAGGCAAGCACACATGACTGTTAATAAAATCAGTAAAAGAATTATTGTTCTATATTGCAGAATTTTTCTCTTTCAAATGATATCCCATTACTTTAGGTAAAGGATAAATTATAGCAGGTTTGCTGAGCTGTGGTTACCCTTGGCCTGTGGGACCAGCTGAAGTAACATATGATGGAACTTTATATTGATTCAGAGGTTTGCTGTTTGCTCTTTTATCAAGTAAAGATTTATAGTCAGGTGAACAATAACCACTGACATCCACTGTTTATTGAGAGGACAAATCCGTTGCTGACAAGGTTTCTCTTAGGTTCCTTACCATTTTTCAGATAGATATAAGGTAGTGACTGGTCTACCTAAAGAAAAAAGAGGGTTTTAAATACAAATTTTATCTCAGTATCTATATTTTGCTCTGACTTCCTTGGTTTATTATAAATAGTTTCTATCTTCAGCTTTATGTACTATTTCCTGAATTATGTGGTATTTTTGTTTACAATTCAGATATTTTTAAAATATTGACATTTCTAGCATGTGTTAAAAAGTGAGTATGACTGTGCTTAAGATATTAGGGATCTTTTCAAAGCAGAACTCTTTAGTAGATGACTGTTGTCTGAGAGATGACTCAAGAGCTGGAGTCCCAGTAGTATATTCATGAATGACACTGGCACAAGTTTCAGTTACCTATAGACTCAAAAATGATAGCTGAGGGCCGGAGGGTTAGCTCAGTGGTTCCCGTGCCTGCCT
>PVIC010049586.1:0-13108 GCA_004025085.1 Thryonomys swinderianus | reverse complement strand
TCTCTCTCTCTCTCTCCCTCTCCCTCTCTCTCTCTCTCTCTCTCTCTCTCTCTCTTTCTCTCTTTCTCCCTCTACCTATTATGTGCTAATTGAGCTCTCATTCTTTCTTAAATGCTTTAATGTGCCTTTTCAATATCACTACAAGTATCAGGGAATTAATTTTATGTAATACTGTTAGTCTCAGCTTTGTTGCTTGTCTCAATTATGGCCTTTACAGTCAAAATAATTTTTAAAACAATTTCTGGTCCAGGGTCACAGATTGTATTTGGTTGTCATGTCCCTACAAAATTTCCTCATCTCTGCTTTTACTTGGCTTTCATCGCCTTCAGTCTTAAAATTTACAGATCTGGGCCAGAGATTTAGCTCAGTGGTTCTGCAACCTGCCTAGCAGGCACAAGGTCCTTGGTTCGATTCCCCCAGTAACCACATACAGTGATATGATATTGGGTGTGGTGACTCACGTCCACCAGCAATCAGTACCACACCCCACAGTGCCGACTGTAGTGGCTCACGCTTATAATCCCAGCACTCAGGAGGCAGAGGCAGGAGGATTGCTGAGCTCCAGGTTTGCCAGGGCTACATAGTGAGCTCAGGGCCAGCCTGAACTACAAAGTGCAAACCTCTCCCAAAAAAAAAAAAAAAAAAGAAGAAGAAGAAGAAGAAGAAGAAGTTACAGATCAGTCATTTTATAGAACATCCTTCAAGTCAAGTTTGTCTGAGGTGTTCTTGCAATTAAAGTCAGATCATGGATGTCGTCATGAATGCCTTAGAAGTGATGTTGAGTCTTTCTCACTGTGTCATAGGACGAGGCACAGGCACGTGATAATTTGTCTCATCCTTGAAAATGGTAATTTTGACTCCTTAAAGTGTTGTTTACTGAGACGTTTTCCACTATAAAGCTATTATCTCTCTATGATGTGTAAATTTTTGTACAGATATATATGTAAGCATCTTGGCCTTCATCAAACTTTCATCTACTGGTTTTAACAGTTACTAAAAATTATAGCTAAGATTCTTGTCTAAATCAACTATTAAGTTGTTTGTCAAACACAGATTTTTCTATTCCCACAATTCTTTCTATATTTATTATTTTTTATGAGAATGTTCCCCTTTTTCTCCCATTTTAAGATATGTATTTCTATTTGTATAATCACGCCTCTTTATTATATTCGGTATTTTTTAATCCCCTGGACATCATTATTTTTATATTCAAATTGTCCTAGACTTAGCTAGTGGGATCCCTTTAGAGATAGTCACTTTGTCCTTCTGATATGTCGCTATGAGTTCTTGAAAACCTCTTTTTATTTCTAGCAAAATATTTTGTGGTTTCCCTCTTTGCATCTGGTAGAGGGTGTCTTCATAAACTGTTGTGTGGTTATAACTGAGTTTACTCAGTCACTATTGTGTGATGGCATACAGGCTCCAAGGTTTTTCAGTTACAAAGTCGTGTGTGTGTGTGTGTGTATGTACATATATATATATATATATATATATATATATATATATATATATGTCAGTATATCTTCTATATATATATGTGTGTGTCAGTATATCTTCTATATATATGTCAGTATATCTTCTAAATATATATTATATATGTCAGTATATCTTCTATATATATGATATATATTATATATATTATATATTATATATATATATATGTATGTATATATTGCCAGAGGTATGTCTTCAGGGTAGAGTCCAAAAAGAGGACTTGTTAAATTAGAAGATATACTGACATATCCTCTAGCAAAAACTCACTATTTTCCCTTTGTTAGAGGCTTGAAACATTTGCATTTCCTCCAGCAATGTATCAGATTATTTCTCCACATCCTTGCCAATGGGTTGTGTTTTCTAATTTTAATTTTCATCAAACTTATACATAAGAAACTGTCTCTCCATATGGTTCTAATTTACTTTCTCATGATAAATTAAATTGACCTACAATATTTGAGATATTTTGTAGTTTTTAATTACATACTTATATCTTTTGTCCAGTTTACAAAGTTTTTGGATTTTTGGGGGGTTTTTTAAATTGAATTCTTTATTGGTACAATTTATGTACATCTCAAAATCACGTATAACACTGGGGAATTTGTACCAGTATATGACACAAGTTAATTCTCATTTTTACCCATATCCCTACCCACCCACACCTCCTCACTCCCTTTATACATGCTCTTTTATTTTCTTTCTGTATTATATTTATTCCTTCCCCTCATTACATTCCCACATAAAATTTCCTATGGAAATTTCCCACTCTATAAAAGCTGTCCTACTTTCTAGAACTCATTTGCATCTACAGGTGTTCATGTCAAAGAGAAGATCCGGTAACTGCCTGTCTGTGATCTATTGATTTCACTTATTAGTATATCCTCCAGGTGTCTCCATTTGCACCTAAATGGATCAATCTTGTCATTCTTTATGGCAGAGTAATATTCCATTTTATTTTTAAAAAAACACATCTTCTTTATCCACTCTCCAGTTGATGGACATTTGGGTTGTTTCCAAGATTGAGCTATCACGAATTGAGCTGCTATGAACAAGGGTGTACATCTGTCTTTCCAATGTTATTTTTTAAATTCCTTTGGGTATATTCCTAGCAGGGGGATAGCCGGGTCAAATGGGATTCCCTAGTCCTAGTTTTCTGAGAAATCTCCACACGGATCTCCACAATGGTTGCACAGTCTGCAATCCCACCAACAGTGGAGAAGGGTTCCTTTCTCCCCACAGCCTCGCCAGCATTATTGTTGGTTGATTTTGTGATAGCGGCCATTCTTGTTTTTCACATATCATTTTATATTAGCATTTGTTTATAGTACAAAGCAATGGATTCATCTTGGGGAATTGGTTACATACTCATATCATATATTAATCATTTTGGCTTCTATCCTTCCCTTTTTTCAACTGTTCATATGTACTTGTTTTTTCCTGGGGTTTGTGTTTAGTACTTCAGGCTGTGTGCCCACCACATTCTAGTACTGCAGGGCTCCGTGCTGTTGTCACCTCTGCCAGGGAGAGCACCCCCACTCAGATATTCTTCTCCATTGACTTCTGTTAATTTTAAATATAAATTTTAGTGTCTGCTAGCTGAGTTTCATAAAAATTCTATTAGTAATTTTACTGAGATTTCACTGAATTTTTACTTTACTGAGAGTGAACTGGCATGCTTATGATGTTGAAGTTATCTTACCTAAGAAACAGCAGGTTTTCATACTTGTTCAGTTTTATTTTTGTGTGTCTCAGGAATGCTATAAAATTTTTCTTGATACAACTTTGCAAAGTCCTCTTAAGTTTACTGCCAAATATTTAATCTTTGTTGTTATTGTACATGAGAGTTTGTTACCACTTTATCCTCATCTGATTTTTGATGTAAATAGGACCACTGACATTCTGTGCAAATGATTGTGTTTATTGTTGTGGAGATATTCATACCTACTCTACTTATTTCTGAGACACAGCATTAAAAAGTGTCCCTTGCTATGTTTAATGCTGTCTTAGATAAATTCATAACTGACATCAGAATCAATAGTACTTGTTTCTGATTCTTTCATTTGTCACTTAGAGCTTTTCCTGTTCTTTTTTCTAATTTTTTATCTTTCTGAATAATATTGTTTTAAGTGTGACCTTTATATTCAGAAGTATCATTTTGCTTTGTGAGCTAAAGTCAAATCTTTTTCATTTAATTATGTCAGTTAAATCCATTCAAGCTCATGGATATGATTGATGTATTTGGTCTCAACTCTATTATGTATTTTTATGTCTTAATTTCTTGTATTAATTTGTAATATTTTCCATTTGTGGTCTTTACTCTCATTTTAAAATGCCATTTTATATATAGAGGGGTTGTATTTTTCTTCTAGTAGTTACTCTTTTTCTTCAAGCTTTAAGTATCTTTAATCATATTTTTTCTCCTTTATTCTTTTGCTGTCTAATTGGCCAGTTGAAATGGTAACCATTAACTTCCATCTGTTGTCTCATAATAATAAATGACCTTATTTCACTCTCATTTCTTATTTCTTGTGTCTCTCACATTTTTAGTTTAACTATTTCTGCACTGTCAGAAATTATAACATTTATGTATTCTGCTTTCAACTATGTCCTAATTTATTTTAAACTTAGATTTGCAGTTAAATATATTAAATGGTTACCACAAATTCTGTTTTAATCTTACCTTTTCATTAACATGTATTATGCATATTAGTGGAGTTTAGTGTGGCATTTCAATGTTTGCATACTGTTTGCACTGATGAAATCAAGCTAGTTAGAATTTCCCTCTTATCATTTCTTTATGTTTGGAGCCTTTGAGCTCCTTTCTTCTTAAAATATAGACAGTGGGGGCCAGAGATTTAGCTCAGTGGTTCTGGTGCTTGCCTCACAAGCGCAACGTCCTGAGTTCAATCCCTGGCAACCACATACAATGCTGGATGGGGTGACTCACGCCTGTAATCCCAGCACTCGGGAGGCTGAGGCAGGATGATTGCTGAGTTCTAGGCTTGCCTGGGCTACATACTGAGCTCAGGCCCAGCCTGAACTACAAAGCAAGACCCTGTCTCAAAATATCTATCTATCTATATGTATATGTGTATGTATGTATGTATGTATGTATATGTATATGGACAGTGGACTTACAAGCTCAATCAGTTTCCAGGGAATAGCTGTAACTCAAGTCCATTGTAAGTCAATACAGCTAAGATCTGGGTGTTTACCTGGGTACACACTATAGATAACATGAGACACATGAATCTTCCATTAACATAATTAACCCAAGTTGTTTGGATGTCAGGCCAGTCGTAACTTGAGGGTCCACTGTAATAGGTAATTTTGAACAGTAGTCACCATGCTCAGTTGTAAGACATAGGAATTTATAGCTTCTGTCTTTTGGTAGCCACTTTCCAACTTCCTTTTTTCTTTCCCCTTGCTAGATCCTAATACTCACTATTCTACATTCACATATACCTCTTAGTTTTCACATACGAGAGAGAACTTGTGGTATTTTTCTGTGTCTGCTTAATGTCACTTACCGTAATGCCCTGCCATTTCATAATTTTGCTGTGAATTATAGGATTTCATTTTCCCTTGTGGCTGGATAATATAATGTACACATGCTCTACATTTTCTTTATCCCTTTAATCTTTTGATGGGTGCCTGGGCAGATTCTACATCTTAGCTATTGTGAATATTGCCAGAATAAAATGACTGTGAAGCTATCTCTTTGGCATGCTGATTTAATTTCCTTTGGGTATATACCCAGAAGTAAGACATCTGGATCATATGTAGATCTACATTTTTAGTTGTTTTTTGGTTTTGTTTTGTTTTGTGTTTTTCTGAGACAGGGTCTTGCTTTATAGTTCAGGCTGACCCTGAGCTCACTATGTAGACCAGGCAAGCCTTGAACTCAGCAATCCTCCTGCCTCTGCTGCCCAAGTGCTGGGATTACAGGTTTGAGCCACCAAGCCTGGCATTTGTGGTATGTGATACTGATTGCCAGTGGGCATGAGTCAGCATGCCTGGTATTGTTGTATGTGGTTACTGGGGATTGAATCAGGGACCTTGCACTTGCTAGGCAGGCACTGGAACCACTGAGCTAAATCTCCAGCTCAACATTTTTAGTTTTAATGAAATTTCCATACTTTTCTCTATAGTGGCTCTTCTAATTTACATTCCTACTGACAATGTATCAGAATTTCTTCTTCTCCATCTCTTCCCTAACTTCTGTGTTTAGGGTTTTTTTTAGTAATAGCCATTTAACTAGGATAACATGATATCTCTATAGTTTTGATTTGCATTTTCCTGATGAGTAATGATATTGATTGTTTCATATGTTTGCTCACCATTAGAATTTTTGGAGATAAGTTCATCCAAACTATTTGCCCATCTTTAAATTCAATTATTTGTTTTCTCTGCTTTTAAGGAACTATTATTTTTTTAGTTCATTGTATATTCTAGATAATCTGCTGTCAGGTGAAAGGTTAGCATATATTTTCTCCAATTGTCTGTTTTGCTCTATTGATTTTTTCTTTAGCTCTGTAGAAGCTTCTTGGTTTGACATAATCTCAGTTGTCTCTTTTTACTATTGTTTTCTGTGTTTGGAGGATCACATCCACAAAATCATTGCCTATGCCAATAGCTTAAGGTGATTCTTTTATGTTTTCTGCTAGTACTCTCAGGCCTTAAATTTAGATTTTAATTCATTTTAAATCAGTTTTTATGCAGAGTAAGAGATAGAAGTCAAATCTTCTGCATATCGATATCCAATTTTCCCACATTGTTCATTGGAAAGATAGATCATCCTTTCTACAGTGTATGTTTTTGGTATCTCTTTGGCTACAGATGAGTGACTTAATTCTAAGACCTCTATTCTCTCCCACTGACATATGTGCCATTTTTAGGCCAGCACTGTATCATGCTGTTTTGGTTACTATGGCTCTGTAATATGGTTTGAAGTTGGGTATTATGATGTCTTCTGCTTTGATTCTTTTGGTTTCAGATTGCTTTGACTATTTTAAATCTTTTGTGCTTCATATGAAATTTTAAATATTTATTTTCTGATTCTATGAAGAACATCATTGGTGTTTTGTTGGGGATTTTACTTAATCTGTAAATCACTTTGGATATATTTTACATTTACTCATATTAGTCCTTCCAGTTTGTGAACATGATAAGTCTTTTGTTTATTATATCTTCTTCAGTTTATTTCATCAGTCTTTGGTCATTTTCACTGCAGAAATCTTTTATTTCTTTGGCTAAATTTCTTAGTAGGTATTTTATTAATTTTATAGCTATGGTAAATGAATCTCTTTTTCAGCAAGGTAGTTACTGAAGTATAAAAATTCTAGTGAGTTTTTATGTATTTTTGTTTTTATATTACACAACTTTACTTAATTCCTGTATCAGTCTTAATGGTCTTTTGGTGAAATCTTTAGATTTTTCTAAATAGAATCATATAATCTGCAAATAGGAATAATTTGACTCTCTCTCTTCTTGTCTTTTATTTATTTTTTATCTAATTGCTCTGGATGAAGCTTCCAGCAAAATATTGAGTAAGAATGATACACTAGAAACTCCTGTCTTGTGACATATCTTAGACGAAATTTTTTCAGCTTTTCACCATTCATTTGGCTGTGTGGGGCCATATAGCTGTCTTATTATTGTTATTATTACACTGAGATATTGTCCTTCTATATAAAATTTATTCAATTTTTATTATGAACTAATGTTAGATTTTACTGAAAACTTTTTCTACATCTGCTGAGATGATCCTTCCTTCTGATGTTGTGCTACATGATGTTTATTGAATTGCTTATGGTGTTTATGTTGGTCCACTTGTGCTCCTAGATTAAGGCCAGCTTGATCTTGGTGAGTGATCTTTTTGATGAGCTACAGGACTTGATTTTCTAGGGCTTTCTTTTTGAAAATGTTTGTATCTATGTACTTAGGGAAATTAGCATATAATCTTCTTTTTAACAATCAGTAAAGAAACATCAGCATAAATATACTGTAGACCAAATAAGCCTAATCAATATTTACAGAACAGTTTATCCTACAGCTACAGAATATACATTCTTTTCATTAGTAAGTGAAAAATTCTCTACAAAAAATGTATTATTCTACCAAACAAGCTAGCAAATGTAAAAAAACAAAAAGTGAAATCATATCTTGTATCATTTCCTCTTCCCATGGAATAAAATTAGAAGTCAAGACTAAAAGTAATGTTACAAACTATGTGAAATGCGTATAGACAAAACAACATACTTCTGAATAAACAATGAATCATTGAAGAAGTAAAAAAAATTAATTTGTCAAAGCAAATGTAAATGGAAACACAGCATTCCAACACTTGTGAGATACAGAAAATCAGTACTAATATATTATCATATAATATATATGCAGTGGTGAAGTACTCATTATATATAGTATATATTATTATATTATTGTGTAGTTTATTATATTATAATAATAAGTATGTACAATAAGAAGAATCGTTTTAAATAAATGAAAAAACTGAGTACCCCCAAGGGCTTGGAAGAGCAGCAACAAAGCAAACCCAAAATTAGTAGAAAGAAAAAAATAAAAAAGATCAAGGCACAAATAAATGAAATTAAGACTTAAAAACATGCATAGCATAAATAAAACAGAGAATTTTTCAAAAGATGAATAAATAAAATTTTAAGTATACCAAATACAAAAGGAAAGAAGATTCAATTAAATAAAATCAGAGATTTTTAAAAGGAGACATCATAACCAATACCACTGAAATACAAAATATCATTATGAACTATTATAATCAGCTATTTTCTTACACATTTGAAAATTTAGAAGAAATTTACCTTTGTTTAATTTTGTAAATTTAAGCTTACAGGATTCCCAGTCCAAAAACTCTCTATTCCAATAGCTTTTTAAGAATGATTTTTTT
Organism: Thryonomys swinderianus; assembly: GCA_004025085.1. NCBI lineage: Eukaryota > Metazoa > Chordata > Mammalia > Rodentia > Thryonomyidae > Thryonomys > Thryonomys swinderianus. Next base: position 4,692 of record PVIC010049586.1, on the reverse strand, counting down.
TTTATGGGTGATAGCTTTAGGTTCTTACTTCTGTTTTATTTATTCCCCTGCAGAATACTGAAATTTCCTTTTTGCTTTTCTACCCTTTAGTATCCTGTTTCTTAAAGGCATTTCTGCTTAATTTTTGCCTAAAAGAGATGCCACCTAAAGAATACTGCCTTGGATTAAACATTCATTCAAAACTTTTCCCTGAACTTTTATGTTGATTTACTGAAAATTATTGTTAGCCTTTTTACATGACGTACTGGCTATCTTTATGGAGACTATTCAAGTGCCCACTGTTAGCTTACCTCTTCTTTCTTCCAAATGACTTTTTCCATATATCCTTTGCTCTCCACAAAAGTTGTGTTGAGAACTTCAGAGATATTTCATTGATATGCAGTTATTATTTTCAATAGAAACTGTGAGGTTTTGAGACATTTCTGTATGTTGCTTATGCTGAAGTTGTGCATTTTATTGTTTGATGAATCAATTGATTTTACTTTCTTGTGTCATTTCTGGACAGAATGTGGGTTGGTGTTTTTGGGGGGGTTTTTTTGTGTGTTTTTTTGATGTTAGCATTTGCTAGTGTCCTCAGCCACCCAGGAACTGATGGTTGATTTGGTTGTGGGATGAAGTTGAAATAATGACTCCTGAGTTTTTTAATTTACTGAATAGATGATTTGACCTTTCATTAAATGGAGAAAACTAGTAGTGGTTAAGTTTGAAGTAGAAGTGGGGAAAAAGGAACAATTATTTTGATAGTTTGTTTGTTTGATTGTGAATATTTAGACACACAGATATTTAAACCTGGACCTTAGGAATACTAGTGTTAGAAATGAGTATTTGGGAGACATAAAAACTTAATCTTCAAAGCCTTTTAACTTACTGTAATCTCTTAGTGATAAAGTTAAAATACAGATAATGAAAAGAAACTAAACTAAGAAACAGGCCAAATCAAAGGTTGGAGGTCAAGAAAAGGATAAATAAATAAATAACCAAAAAAAAAAAAAAGCAAAACCAAGTAAAGAAAAAGATAAGGAACATAAAGAGTATAGAGGGGTTGGAGGAAACCCTGGAAAGCAGGATAACACAAAGGCCAAGAGGAGTCAATGAGTCAAGGAAAGACTTTCCCATTGAAGCTGATGTTGATGAGCGATTTACAAGATGGGGTTACTGGTACAAATTCCCAATATTGAGTGTGATCATGATATGATATGTATATACAGTGTACCAATACAGATAAAATTTTTCTCAAAAGATGGAGTTAGAGATGTGACTGTTCAACTGATAGCATGAATGTCTTGCTTGGCCTCGGTGACACCAATCAGACTGAAGGGAGCCTGCAGAGAGTAAGTGAGTTTAAATGAATCATCGTGTTGGGAGAGATCCCGTAAAAGAAAAAGTCTACAGAGCACGAGTTTGATTGTAAGCTTTCTAGGTGGGCTGCATGGTACAGTACTTGGGAGCTTTCCTGCTCCAAGTCTGACCCAGCGCTCTGGCTATTGGCAGAAGTGGAGGATGATGCCCCCGAGGAAGATCTCATAAGGCAGTTCTGATTTCCCTGTATCCCAGCATGGCTGGCCACTCTATTGCCTGAAGCTTGCTCTTGCCTTCTCTTCATGACTGAGGGGCTGCAGGTGCCAGCACATACACCTGTGAGTGACCCGACTCTCATATGCTGACCAGAGCCATTGTCCTTTAACAGGCATTCCTTATATGCCTTCCTCTGAGGAGGAGTGCACCACATTCTCTCCGTAAGGGTTGTGCATTTCTCAATGTTTCCAGAGCCATCTGCTCTCTTTGCCATCTCACACTTTCTGATTGCTCAGGGTGCTACATTAAATCAAAACAGAATTTCTTTATATTGTAAACTGCTCAGCCTGTTCTTTGAAAACAAACTTGTGCTCTATTGTCTTTGTGTGTCTGCAGGCAACCCTGGAAAGAAGCCAAATGGCAAAGGGGTGTTTGCCTACAGATACCTCAGAAAAGAAGGCTACTTGTTTAGAGGTTATTTTGCATTTTAGCATGTATTATCACCTGTGTAATTTTGGTAAAATCATGTTCTTTTGTCTTATGAAGAAAAAATAGGCATGATGTTATTCACCTCATAGCCTTGTTGCAAGAGTGGAAAGACATAAAATACGCTAAGTAGGTGCTCTTTTGAAAAGAAGATTCTCTTTTCTTTTTCCCTTGAATTCCTTGGTCTTTCAGGGGTGAGAACATGATAAATGAATGAGGCCCACTGAGATCAAACTGCAGCCAGCAGATCAGTGCAGTGGAATCAAGGAAAGTCAGGCGAAGGACGGCGAGGGTGTAGACCGGTCAGCGTCAGGACCAGACACCCAGACTGTTCCATGGAAACAGGATGGGGAGGGTGGATTGAAGAGAGCTGAGACATCCATCTGGAAGGCAATGGCAATGGGGGCGGGACCCCACAGACACCCTCACTGCCTGGGCCCCTGCCGGCTGTTGGCAAGACTACGCCACCACCTTCCCACCAACACGTTTGTTTTGAATACTAAATCAGAACTACAGCCTCTATTTATATTCTTCCTGATTTAATAACTCTTTAATGGTTCTTTCTTGTTCTTAAGGCATGGACCAACACACTAGAGTAGAAGTCTCTACCAATCTTGTTTCTTAACTTTGTCTCACATCATGACCCAAGTAGCTTGTTATAATCATATCAGACTTCTTCAGGTCTTCATGGGACCATACATTTTCCCACTTCTGGGCCTTTTAATACCTGCTTCTGGGTCTAGAATAACCTTCCTTGGCACTCCATATATCAAATTCCTATTTCTCTTCTAAGTGCCAAGTTAAGTGATCTCTCTCAAGGCAGTAGACTATCTCCTCCACTTGACCTTCTTTATGTATATACAATACTCAGCACTTCTATTTCCTAGTATCTACTGAAACTTGTGATTGGATATTTATTGGATATAATAGTCATCTACTGTTCATCTCCATCCCTGGGGTGCATAATCTATGAGGAAAAAGAGCGTGTCTATTTTGCTCTCCCTTGTGATAGCAGTACCCTGCTCAGGGCTACACATGATGATCACTCAATGAGTATCTGAAGATTGGCTGACAAAATAATGAACAAAGAATTATATAGGCTCTAAGGGCTGCCCAGTCTTAAAGTTAAGACAGGCATCAAAGCAACTGGGAAAACTATGAAAAGACTAAATTTCATATTAACTAAAGGATTTAGTCATAGAAAAGATATAGGCACAAGTTAGGGTGACAAGAAAAATTATGTTAAAACTATGGGCTTCAAGCCAAATCTCCATCCTATTAAATCAGGGGGGAAAATGGATCAGTATAATAAGAATTGGAGGTATTTTCCAGGTATGCATAGTCTCTTAATCAGGTTTTAGTAACCTGCTTTGTTTAATAATTCTTATGGAGACATTTCATGTCATCACATAGCCATCACAATCATATTTTGCTTTAAAATATTCCATTGTGTAAACAAACCACAACTTTGTTTTTACAATGCCTACATGATTAGACAAACAGGTTGCTTCTGATTTTTTTATTATTTCAGTTTATTAGTACCTGTGTGCAGTTCGTTATGTTTACATTCCTTGTGGAAGTTAGTATGTGTGCATAACACATCCTAATTCCTTTTCCCATTTTCCATTCTATTTTCCTTTTCTCCTTTTATTCCCCTCCTTTTTTGTTTGTTTGTTTGTTTGGTACATCTTTGAAGTATATAGTGTTTACATTCCTTGTATTTATTTGTACCTGCTTGCCAGGCAGGCCCTGCACCACAGAGGTACATCCCTGGCCATGGAGTTGGTATACTTTTACGAAGAACATTAGAACCAAGGCTTTTTGAATAAAATGTTTTTTGTACCTGTGAGATTATTTTCTGAGAATAGATTCTTAGTTGTAGAAGTTCCACAGAATCTCTTTACACTTATGTTAGGTACAGCTAAGCGTCTGCATGGGCAGCTGCAGAGTCTGTGGGTATTTCGAGGGCTGCTGAGAGAGACTTGAGCAGCCACAGACTTGGGTTATTCGTGGGAGTCCCGGAACCTTCCCCCTTGGATCTGAAGAGATCGTTACACTAACAAATTACCCCCAGCGGTCCTGGCCACATCCAACCTGTGCCCGTGACTGTATTCCATGGTCATGCACAGAACTGGCAAATTTCCTAAAGTGTCATTTGAAAAAGTCCTTACTTCTTTGCAGTAATGGGAAGTCGGGGAGCCTCTCGGCGCCTTTGCTCTTTACACAGTTTCTCAGGGACGGTCACTGAGATGCTGAGCCGCTATCTCCAGGGTTTTGTTTTGTTTTGGTGCTTCAGGGTTCGCACTTTCTTTAACCGTCTCGGACACTTTCAACCAAAGCACAGAGATGAAAGTCAACAAGAGCTGAAGAGCTTGTGTTCTTTCCAAACCTGAAAAACAAAAAACCAATCTACTCACTTTTATTATGAATGACAATTTAACTTATTTGTAGTTCAAGCTTTTTTGAGATATATATATATATATATATATATATATATATGGGAAGTTCTCTTTTATTTTCATTTTCATATTCTGTTATTTTTCTTTATACCTCCTATAAATGTTCTTTTATAAAAAATCTTTTCATTAATAAGCTGCATAACTCAAATTTCATATAAATACTTCATATACTTGAACCATCACTTAGCATACTCTTTTTTTTTTTTTTTTTTTTTTTTTTTTTTTTTTTTTT
>PVIC010049585.1:0-13105 GCA_004025085.1 Thryonomys swinderianus | reverse complement strand
AACTCAGCAATCCTCCTGTCTCTGCCTCCCGAGTGCTGGGATGACAGGCGTGAGCCACCACGTCCGGCATTGTGGTATGCGGTGTTGATTGCTGGTGGGCGTGAGTCTCCACGCCCAGCATTGTATGTGGTTACCGGGGATCGAACTCAGGACCTTGCGCTTGCGAGGCCGGCGCCGGAACCACTGAGCTAATCCTCCGGCCCAACTTCTCAGATTTTATAAAAACAAAGAAACTGTCTACAGTGAAAGATATGATTAATAACACTAAAAAGAGATCAGGAACATGGTAGAATCTCAGATTATAAAAGTAATGGAATCTGTTCAACAGCTTCAAACACATTTCCAGGACATCAAAAACTCCACCGAGAGTGTGTGAAATAGGCTGAATGAATGTGAAGACCAAATATCAGACACAGAAGATAGGATTGCAGCCAATGAACAGAAAAAGAATAATTTATGGGAAATTGTGGGAGACAGGGTAAGAGGACACTGCCCGAACTTTAGTGGCAAGCTGCAGTTCCCCGTGAGTCCCACAGCAAAGGGTAACAACCAACAAATAACAAAATCAGACACTTGAGGAAAAGGCTGAGCCTGGGCTCAATTGTTGCTACACTGAGCAGCAGCAGTAAAAGGCCAAATACCGCAGAAGCAGAAGAAGCCAATGCCCCAATCTCATTGCACCTTTATTTGTTACAAAGCCTTCACACCCACAATCCTAGCCTGCATAGAACAGGGTGGTTATCCACAGTAACCCCTGTAGTTGAAGATCCCACAGGGCAAGGCAGGTATCCTTAAACCGAGTAAGTCTTAATGCCAATAATCCTAGTAGTTGACCCTGTAGGAAAGGGCAGACATTCATAAGTCCAAGTAAGTAAATTGTAAATCCGAGTAAGTCCTCCACAGTTCCCAACAGAAAACGGCAAGGGACCATGAGAAATCAATCCAGCAACTACTGGATGAAGCAAAGAATAACATAAGATTGGCTCGAGTCAGTGAGGAAGCAGGAGACAGTGCAAGAGATATAAACAAACCGTTCACAGATGTAGTGGCAGAAAACTTCACAGGAAAAGGAAAAGAATTTTACATACAGATAAGTGAGTCATATAGGAGCCCAAGTGGCAGAAACCTAAAAACATCTACACATAGGCATATAATTACCAAGTTTTCAGAAATCCAACAGAAGAATGAAACATTGAAAGCAGGTAGAGAAAAGAAACAAATCATATACAAAGGAAAGCCCATCAGAATCACAGCAGACTTTTCAATAAAAACACTCAAATCAAGAAGAGTCTGGCGTGAAATATTTCAAACACTAAAAGAAACACCCTCCAACCTAGATTGATGTATCCTGCAAAACTATATTTAAAATCAACAGGAAAGCCGAGCGTGGTGGCTCACGCCTGTCATCCCAGCACTCGGGAGGCAGAGACAGGAGGATTGCTGAGTTCGAGGCCTGCCTGGGCTACATAGTGAGCTCAGGACCAGCCTGAACTACAAAGCAAGACCCTGTCTCAAAAAAAAAAAAAAAAAAAAAAAAAAAAAAAAAAAAAAAAAAAAAAAAAAAAAAAAAAAAAAAAAAAAAAAAAAAAAAAAAAAAAAAAACCTGAGAAAATTTCAGTGATACAAGACCTGTATTCCAAAAAATCCTAAAGAATATATTAGAAAAAGAAAGAATGTCACAATCCCATGAGACCCAGTCAAATGAATTCATTGGAAAAGATAAGAAAATAAATGAAAAGGGGAAAAACTCAAAGAATAAAAGTGATAAGAACAGGAAAACATCATGACAGGACTAAATCAGAAAATATCAGTTACAACCATTAATGTCTGTGGCCTCAATGTGCCAATTAAAAGACACAGACTGGCAGAATGGATTAAGAAACAAGATCCAACAATATGCTGAGTATAAGAAACTCACCTAAAAACCCTCATAAACACATGGAAATTGAACAACACTCTGCTGACCAAACACTGGGTCACAGAAGAAATTAAACAGTTTTTACAATTAAATGGTAACCCCAGTACAACTTACAGGAACTTATGGGATACCGTGAAAGCAGTTCTATGAGAGAAGTTCATAGCAGTGAATGCCTACACCTGGAAAATAGAGCAAGCTCAAATAAAGAAACACTTAATTCAGAAAGAAACCCATAGAATGGAAGTAATGGATGGAAAAGAATTATCCATGCAACAGGAAACAGTAAAAACGGAGTGTCTATCCTACTTGCAGACAAAGTAAATTTCAATCCAAATCTAATTAACAGAGACAAAGAAGGATGCTACATCCTCCTACAGGGAATAATACAAAAGGGAGAGATAATCACACACACAATCACACACAACATTGGGGAATTTGTACCAGTATATGACAAATTAATTCTCATTTTTATCCACATCCCTACCCACCCACAACCCCCCACCCCTTATATACATGCTCTTTCATTTTCTTTCTGAATCATATTTATTCTTTCCCCCTCATTACATTCTCATACTAAATTCCCTTTGGATATTTCCTATTTTGCAAAAATTATCAAACATTCTAGAACTCATTTACATCTACAGGTTCTCACACCAAAGACAAGATACAGTATTTGCATATCTGTGATCTAATTATTTCACTTATTAGTGTATCCTCCAGGTGTATCCATTTGCACATACATGGATGAAACTTGTTCTTTATGGAAGAGTAATACTCCATTTTATTAAAAAAACACACACACACACACATCTTCTTTATCCAGTCTCCAGTTGATGGGCATTTGGGTTGTTCCCAAGATTGGGCTATCACGAACTGAGCTGCTGTGAACAAGGGTGTACATCTGTCTTTCCAATGTGATTTTTAAAATTCCTTTGGGTATATTCCTAGCAGGGGGATGGCAGGGTCAAACAGGACCTCGAATCCTAGTTTTCTGAGGAATCTCCACATGGTTGCACAAGTCTACGATCCCACCAACAGTGGAGAAGGGTTCCTTTTTCCCCAAAGCCTCACCAGCATTTATTGTTAGTTGATTTCACAACAGCAGCTAATCTTTGTGGAGTGAGATGAAATCTCAGTGTTGTTTTCATCTGCATCTCTCAAATGACTAGTGATGCTGAACATTTCTTCATATACTTCTTGGCTGCTTTGGCTTCTGCAGAAGGTTCTTAAGAAAAAAACATTTCAAAATAATACTAAGACATATCGGCCATTAAAAGTCTTTCTCTTCTCAGGAAGATCCATACAACTTGTTATTGTATTGGAAAGATGAGCATGGTGGAACATTCATAAAATGGTAAAACACCTACTTGCAACAGGAGGATATTTGCTTCTATAGAAGCATTAGTCCTATTTATTTTGGACCCAACTTCAATATCTTACTTATAGAGGACAAGAAACTAGAAAATAAAACAACTCTTAGGCCTCACTAATATAAGGTTATTAATTCCATTATATCATCATATCATCATCAACTTATAGCTCTTAGGTAAACTTGATGTTCATGGTCCTTTTCCACTCTCCCACGGGAAGCCATCCAAATGAGATTCTGAAGAACACGTGTACATATACAGTGATTCTCTAGGGGCCTTAAATACTGAGAAAATGAACCCAGTGCCTAAAAAATTTTTACTTAATAGGAGTTGAGGACATTCATATGTATTTTGAATAATTAATATCCAAAACAGGATTTACTATATGATATAACAAAATTAAAGAGCTTGGGTCTATATTATGGAGAATATTTACTATAGCAAAAATGATGTCTCGGGCTGGAGATTTAGCTCAGTGGTTCTGGTGCCTGCCTCACAAGCACAAGGTCCTGAGTTCAATTCCCAGTAACCACATATAATACCAGGTGTGATGACTTACACTCACCAGCAATCAGTACTACATACCACAGTACTGGGCATGGTGGTTCATGTCTGTAATCCCAGCACTCAGGAGGCAGAGACAGGAGGATTGCTGAGTTCAAGGGTTGCCTGGGCTACACAGTGAGCTCAGGGCCAGCCTCAACTACAAAGTGAGACCCTGTCTTAAAAAAAATGATGCCTTATAAGTGACAGTCTTTTACTTGACACATTGAGCAACAGATAGTGTCCAAGTACTGCTGAACAGATTGGATGGAGCAATAGTAAAAGAAAAGGAGCAAGAGAATGGAAATAGGAGAATTATAGAAAACCAGAGAAAAGATCATAAGGTGAACATTTATAAACCACAACCTGGTGAGATCACCAAGATGACATCACAGAAGAAAAGGGCTGTCTTCCCATCTGACCCTTAGACAGCCACTTATTTGGTTTTCAAACTGTCCTTGGTCTGAATCACCCTTTCCAGCCAATTCTGGCAGTAATTTGCTGCAGCCTGAACGTGTGCATCAGTCACAAATTTATGACTGAGGCCCTGTAGGTGACACGTCTAGCTAATGTGAAATCAGCTGATTAATGCTCAGTCATGTAGCCCTCAGTGAAGGGGACAGAGGACAACAAGCGTGTCATGAGGCAGCCCACTCGCTGCACACATGTCCCCAAGTGGGCTGACACAGCTGAGACGGCCACGACCTCACCGGGTGACATAATCCCACGGAACTACTGTCATCGCAGTAGTCTGTCACTGGCTGAAACGTCATTCTGCAATATGTGGGTGTATTCACAACTACCACGCGTGCACTGACGACGCAAAGATCTACTTTGGACATTTACTAGCAGACTTTTAAAAGTAATAAAAAGTAATGTTTCTATAGGTATCCAAAGTTTAGAAAGACTGAAAATGAAAAATGTCTAGCTTAGAAAAGCTAAATCATCAGCAAATGTTAAAACGGGTCCTCTTGAGATTTACATGAATGTGTGAATCATCGATAGCTTGCTTTTGTTTTCTCCACCATTACGTTGCACTGGCTAGAGTCTACAGTCTTGAACAGATACGGGGAGATCAGACAGGCTTCAGTCACTCCTGATCTCAGGGAGGAAAATATTCAGTGTGTCATCATTAAGCATAATATTAATTGTAAGTTTTTATAAAAACACCTATAGGTTATCAGGTTAAGGATTTTTTGTTGTTCTTCCTAGTTCTCTAAAAAAAGATTTTAATCATGAATAGATACTGCAGTTTGTCAAATGCTTCTTTTGCACAAATTGAACTGATTCGGGTTATTAAATTGATAAATAGTAAATAAAGAGAAAGTTGTAGAACTAAATATATCTTTAGGACAGAATAAATATCATCAATGAAGAACTTGGCTAAGCAGTATTCATCCTAGGAGGGAGGGAGGGACGGAGGGACGGTGGAAGGGAGAGAGGGCAGAAAAGAGAAATATATTTTTAAAGAAAACTTTTACAGGGGCCGGAGGGTTAGCTCAGTGGTTCCGGCGCCTGCCTCGCAAGCGCAAGGTCCTGAGTTCGATCCCCGGTAACCACATATAATGCTGGGTGTGGAGACACGCCCACCAGCAATCAGCACCGCATACCACAATGCCGGGCGTGGTGGCTCACGTCTGTCATCCCAGCACTCGGGAGGCAGAGACAGGAGGATTGCTGGGTTCGCGGTGGCTTGCCTGGGCACCATAGTGAGCTCAGGGCAGCCTGAACTACAACGTGAGACCCTGTCTCAAAAAGCAAAAAAAAAGAAAACTTTTACAAGAAAGTGTCATGAGCATAACCATCCATTTCACTAAAGAGTAGGAATAGAGTTGAAAAGTGGGAAAAAATGAGTTACTGCATTTTAGGATTGTATAAGATGGAGCCATAGAGCTATTCACCTTTGAGCATGCGTCACGCTTCACAAAGACGGAAGGGCAGCGAAGGTGATGTCAAGATCACGGGGATGCCTCCCTCAAGGCTGCCCCAGTGTCCAAGCCCAGGGAGATGGTGGATAGTCAGAGTACCACGTACCTGAGGGGGAATGTCGCACCATGGGGTGATGTTGCCAGCCCACTGGGCATGGTGAGCAGAGCATGAACAAAAAAATACTGCTATCTCTCCTTAACATCAAATGATATTTCCCTTGCTAAATTTTAGATTTGCTTGGGGCCTGTGATCTATTCATTCTGTCTTATTTCTCTCCCCTTGGGAAGGAGAATATTTATCACAAACTTACTCTATCACTGTATTTTAGAAGTGTATAACTTATCTGATTTCACAGGTTCCCACTAAAGAGGAATTTTGTTTCAGGATGAACTATACCAGAAGCACCACCCATATCTAATTCGGATAAGGTATTTTTATGGCCTAGATCTAAAATATCCCCTGACACCTGAAAGTGTTCAGCTCTTCTCGTGGCTGAATGTGCTCTTAGGAGTTGGGTCTACTTGAAGGAGGTGGCTCCCTTGACATGTATCTTTGTAGCAGGTCCTTTGCTTTTCTCTCTGTGTCTTGGGTGCCATGAGTTGAGCGGCTTTCCCTGCCATCCCTTCCCACCATGTCATTTTTATGTTACAAGCAGTTAACCATGGTCTGAATCCCTTGAAACCATAACACAAAATAAGCCTCTCCTCTGTTAAGTTGCAGAGGTCACACATTTTGTTCCAGCAATGGGAAAGTGCCTTCTACATCTCTGGACTTTTTTTTCTTTTTTACTTGATGGCAGAATCAGTTAAGATTTTGGAGGATATTTAAAGGAATTTTTTTAATACTTGAGAAGACTAAATTTTAGGGAGCCAGGAATGGAATGTCAGGGACTGAATATTTGTTTCTCCTCTTAATTCATGGGCTGAATTAATTCCTAGTACAATGGAATTAGGAGGCACAACCTTTGGAAGGTAATTAGTTGTAGGTATGGTCATGCTGTAGAGACCTGTTGGTGAGATTAGTATATTTACAAAAAGAGGACATTCCAGGTAATCCTGTGTCTTCCCTGTGTGGACACAACCCTGCGAGCCAGAAAGTCAACCCTCATTAAGGACTAAGAGCCGTATTTTGACTGTAGACTTGCGAGGCTATAAAAGTGAGAAATAACTTTCTGTTGTTTCAGCTGCCTAGTATTAATTTGATTTTGCCATAGTCATTTAAGAAGACTAATACGCTGAAGTCCAGCACTTCCTATAACTTAAGAAAGAATCAGATCAGAACTTGTTACAGAGATGTCGTCTTCTCTGGTACTTAGCATGGTCCCTCAGTTGAGTGTCAATCAATCTGTCATCTTGAAAAATATGCACAAAGAAGAGGAAGAATGAGCAAATATTTTATGACTAGGTTTAAGTCTGATATTAGTAAAGTACATTTTCTTGAATATAGAGAAAATTAATGATTGTTCCGGGTTTTAAAGGATTTCCTATATGTAGAAAGAAGTAAGAAGAGGTATTCTAGGAAGAAGGAATTGTAAGAAAAGGAGGATAAAATGGAAAACATGAGTTGTATAAGGGCAATGTACAAATCAAATTGCTTCGAAGAGTAGCTCTACATAAACAACTACAAGAGATAGTATAAAGCCAATTGTTTAGTACTGTGTAGAGTGTTCAACAGACTAACACATTTGAACATTTCCACAACATCATTCAAGAATATGTACAAGAATGCAGGCGTTACATAAAGTCTTCTATAGACTCCACTGTATCCTTTTCTTCCTCAAAGCTAAACCAACAACTGTAGGCTGAGCCACACGAGAGTTTACAACTTTGCTGTCATCATAATTTTGTTTATTCTAGATCTCAATCCAACGTGGACAGCTGGATTACCTCCATCTTAAAGCCTCCATCACAAAACAAACCCATGATCCACTGCACTAGGAATATCTTTGCGACAACTGCATAGTCTACCCTGTTGACCCAACCCATCTTCTGGCTTCCATTTCCCTCCTTACTTTGTGCTCAGTTAATGGTCCTAAAAATCTCAGCCTCCACTGTCAACTTATATCGCCTCTCCCCATAAACAGACTGCAGAACTGGGAGCCCGCCTTGAACTTCAGCAAGTAACTACTGGAGTCTAGTTCATTTCTTCCATCGCCATAAGCCATTTTGTTAGACTGATGACGTGTACTCAGACCTCCCACACACACACACACACACACACACACACACACACTGTGAAGTTGTACGTCAACTTCGCAATTTGAGGGAAAATTTTGAGACGTGTGCTGACATGTTGGACATTTCTAACACTGACATTCAGTATTCTTCATTACTACTCCTTTGCAGAAATAATAATTCCTGTTACTATACTAGGGTGCCTAAGCTTATGAGTTTAGGTCGGGCCTGCACATGTGGATTAGCTTTCCCAGCCTCAGCTCCATATAGAGCATCTTCCTCCATTTTCTAACTTGTTGAGTCCCAGGGTATCTCACCCACATGGGGGCCCATTTTAACAGGGCCATTATACTACCATTTAAAAAAATAACCCCTCGATAACATCCATGTATACTGAATAAAGTTCCCAACAACATGACCCCAAATTTCTCTTCTTAGTTACCAAGTCCTATTCCACAAGGCTGGTCACTGAGCTGCCCCTAGATTATTCCTGACGTTCTCCCTACATCTGAGATTCAGTGACAGTCATTTCTTTACTAAGCATAACCAAGTACTTCCTTTCCTCATACTAACATCACATTGAGATTTCAAGACCCAATAAAGTGATTTCTACTAGAACACCCTTACTGGCTAAAGGAGGACAGGATGAAGTAGGAGCTAAACTAAAAGTTAGTTCCATAAAGGAAGATGTAAATGTTAGATGCTAAAGCCTCCTGAGAACCAAGCCCTAAAGAGCATCACCTATCCTCTGTCCACAAGCCCCTTCTCTGTCAATAGCATACAAAAATAAAAATCCTTCCAGTATATTTAGAGCATTGTTTATATTGCCCTAAATCTCCTTTTTAATTAGTGATGGCAAGATCAGAAGCAGTGAAAATGAAAATGGCATAAAAACACTGCCTATCACTTTCAGAAGTGTAAATGAATGCCCTGTGGATTTTATTTTTTTAATTGCAGTGGGGACAGACAAGAAAATGTCTCCATAAACTGTGGCTTCTCAGGGGAAAGTGTTAATGCAATGTAAATTAAAATGTGAAAGTCTATTTAACTTAACTCAGTCATGCCAAAGAAGCACAACTCATCAGCCCTAAAAATGAAGCTTTCCAGCCTGCTGACAGGTAGCCATAGCTCTAGCTTAGCCATATTAAGGGGTGTTCTTATTTTATGCTACATAGTAAGCAAGGAGTTTTCATTGGCTTCAAAAAAGATTTTTCTGTTTGGGAACTGAGAATAGTGCTGAGGAAAGAATAAACCTGATTTTTCTCCTTGAGAAAATTTCATAAATGATGAAGGACTCTTGAGGAATGGGAGTCAACTGCACATGAACTCCTTGAAGAAACTTTTTGTGCCATGTGATTCCTAAATTTTTCCATTAAACACACACACACACACAAATATATATATATATATATTTTTTTTTTTGAGACAGGGCCTTGCCACATAATTCAGAGTGTCCTTGAACTCGCTATACAGCCCGTTAGCCTTATGACCTTGTGGTGATCGTCCTGACTTAGCTTCTCAAGTGCTGGGGTTACAGGTATGTGCCACCATGCCTGGTTTATACACATGATAGGTATTTATTTGTTTGTTATTTATTTACAGTGCTGAGGATCAAACATAGGGCCTTGAGCACACCAGACAAGAGTTCTACTATGGTTTTTAACAGTTTGAGATGAATTTTTACAAAATTTGGCTACAGAAATTAAAACACAAATTAAGTGGCATACCTATTGTTTTTATGCAGTAGCACTTCTATATTAAAAAGGCAATAATATTTCCATTCTTTTTCTTATTACGACTTCAGGCAAAAACATTTTAACCACTGTTATCTCTGGTAACATGGTTAAGAGAGAGCATTAGCCAAAGTGCACGTGATCTTTAGGAAGGTTTGGTCGGCATTTACTAAGAGAAAGCTGAGGTCTTCCAGTCTGGAAAAGAAATATGGATATGCTAAGAGTTAATCAATGCAAAATACTAACTTGCAGGTGGGTGGGTAGGTATGTGGGTAAAAATGAGAATTGACCTGTGTCACATATTGGTACAAATTCCCCAATGTTTTGTGTGATTGTGAGCTGTGTATATAATGTACCAATAAAGTTTACTGAATAATGAAAAAAAAATAGTAACATGCTTGTGTGCTGCTTTAGGTGACCAGCTATCACCACTGAAGAAATTTTCAGATACTTCACATAAAGAAATGTTAAATCAATAGTTTATGCTAAAAATGCCTTTTTTCTTTTACTTGGAGTAACACTGTTTAGATAGTAATCCACCATTTTTCAGAAGTTCACAACACAGCATCACTTACTGTACAAGGAGCTCTGCACCTTGCTGAAGAAACAAAAGGCATAAAACAATGTGTGGAGTTCTGTACAATAAAGACCCACAATCCAACTGCAGTACAAAATGATACATGAAAGACAGAGGGCAAGGTGAGAAACGGAATGAAGGCAGCAAGAGCATTTTGGACAGAAAATTATTCTCAGACAGAATTTGCAAGGTTAAAATGTTTTCACTAGCAAATACAGGAAGGTCATTCTAGACAGTGAGATCAGACTAATTAGAAGAGACAAAGTCATGCAGGACACACGATGACCTGGAAGGAGCTTTACCGTCGTGCTGTGTCTCAGAGTGTACTCCAGAGACCAGTCAAAGAGGCATCCAATGAAAGCTTGTTGGAAACAGAATGGTGAAAGAATCATGAGATAAATGGAAATGCAGACAGGTGGATATCTTGAATATAAGCCATGAAACTTGGACTGATTGGGGCTTCAGGAATTTCTTAAGTGCAAGAGGGATACCAGAAAAAGAATGGAGCTCTGTCTTAAAAGACAAAAGCAGTTCTAGTGGTAAAGATATGCTTGACACAGAAAAAAAATTTGACACAAGGAGATTAGTTTGAGTACTTTAATAACAGAACTAGCATAGCTCCTGCGTGCTGAATGCCTGCAACGTGACAGCCTTGCTGTTTGATCTGTTATTTTAATCTTCCTATCATCTCCATTCTGCAGACAGAAAGCAACGTAGGAAAGATTTTAAAATTCCAAAGTCACATGCTAGCCATTTTCAAAGTTCCACCAAATCTAACTTTAATTCTGTGTCTTAACACACACTCGCTCTGTCTACTTAACTTCATCTACTGTACAGTATGTAATACCATTTTCCCAACTGATTCCTCTCCACTTCTATTCTTCCTTGTTACAAATGTCTTCTGCAAGTAATTCTGGGTGAATTTTTAAAAATAGAAATCCTTTAGCATCAACCAGAAAACCTAATATTTTATTCATAGACCACAAGTCCTAGTAATTTTGGCCCTGCCTACATCTGAGATCTCATCCTGCGACCACACATTCTTTGGTTACTGTTCTGTCACTGTTCAGATTACTGTTAAAATCTTTGCCCTCCTGGGATTTTACCCCTGTAGTTAAGTTTTGCCTAGATAACTCTCACTGTAGCTCTTTACATGATGGCTGGGCCCGAAGCCAAGATAACGTACTGATCTCAGCTGTGATGGTCAAGCTTAATAGTCAGTTTGTTAACTTAAGAGCCCCAAGGGGGATTAGCAAAGCGCATTTCTAGGTCTGGTTGGGCCACGGAGGTGCAACCTTGGGGTCAGTATCTGATCGCCGGGCCCTTCGTTTGTGCTCTTTCCCTCCTCTGCATGGCAGACCCCATGAGAGGGGCAGCCTTGTTCTTTCCACCATGACCTGCCTGCTTTGGAGCCAGCTGACTATGGACTGAATCCCTTGAAATCAAGAGCCAAATTAATCTTCCCCCTCTATAAGTTATGTGCATCCCAGCAAAAAGAAAGCTGATGAATACATCAGCGAGAAGGTCTCTCATCTTACCTGAGCTCCCTGGCATGAATGACTTCACAACATCTGCTACCACCTCCCCAGCCCCCCCCAAGGGCACTGGTGTACACTGTTATCTTCCCTCAGTGAGTGCTTTCACAACTGAGTAAAAATTATCGCCATGATTTTCTGATTCCCACTTTGGAAACAAAATCTCAAGTGGAAGGGGCACGAGAGGACAGTAAGACATTTCTTGCCATAGACCTTGGCTTATTTCTGGGATGTCTCCAAAGGCCCACATTCTAAAGATCCGGTCCCCAGACTGGTGCTCCTGGGAAGTGACAGACGGTTTGAAGACAGTGTCTGCTGGGAAGTTTTCAAGTGACTGGCATTCCATGCCCTTCGCTGGAATAGTGGGACCCGACCCCTCCAACGCTCTCACCTCCTGGGCATGCGGTGAGCGCTCTGTCCTGCCCCGCATCCCAGTGCTCTCCTGGCTCACCGCAGGCCCCAGAACATCGGGGAACAAGTGGTCACGCCCTGAAACACCTGGAATCTGAGTCCCCAAAACACTTTTGCTCTTACACTTTACCTCACACCCCTGAATCGTAATAATCTTTTCAGAATAAAACAAGGTCAGAAGTTATCTGAAAGCTATCGTGTGTGTGTGTGTGTGTATTTTAGATACACAAAATGATGGTATTCATCCTAAGGAATTTGTACTAGTATACACTATATCTTGCTTCTTTGGGGGGAGGGTTGTTTATTTCAGGTCGTTTTCCTCCTTTAGAGCTAGGAACTGTCTTGACTAAGTAAAATTCAGTAATCTCCTTTAAGCTAGAGTGCAAGGATGGAAGACAGAAAGAATGTGAACTAAACTAACATTAAACTCTTTTGCTCCCCACTCTGTGATGTGAAACTGGTGTGTGTACTTCTTATTTGATTACACAGCTCCATTATGAATAGAAATGGACAGCCAAACTTCCATATTGGGTTATTTTTTCATGATGTGTTCTTTTACTTTCCTTATGTTAAAAAAATCAAAAACCTTCTCTTGCGCCCACTTGTGCCCAAATACTACCACATCGGTACTACTCCTTTGTATCAAAGCTCCTGGAGTCGGAGATTTAGCTCAGTGATTCCGGCACCTGCCTCGCAAGCGCAAGGTCCTGAGTTCGAACCCCGGAAAGCACATACAATGCTGGGCGTGGTGACTCACATCCACCAGCCGTCAGTACCACACACCACAGTGCCAGGCGTGGTGGCTCATGTCTGTAATCCCAGCACTCAGGAGGCAGAGACAGGCGGATTGCTGAGTTCGAGGCTTGCCTGGGCTACATAGTGAGCTCAGAGCCAGCCTGAACTACAAAGCGAGAC
>PVIC010049584.1:0-13137 GCA_004025085.1 Thryonomys swinderianus | reverse complement strand
TTAACTCCACTAAGTGTGTGAGGAAAAACTGATCTTTAATATTTAAGGAAAATGAAGTTTAGAAAGGTCACCAAACCTGTCAACCCTCACAATGAACAAGGATTAGAACTCAAGTCTCTCGTGCTTGAACCTAAACTCTCCACTGTGGCCCTCTCACCTCCCACCTCTCCAATGCTGGTACAACATTCGCAGTTAGGTTCAGACCTGAAACTTCTTAGGGACTTGTTTTGATCAACCCACCTCACAATGTTCCCACCCACCGTGTTGGTCAGAACCTCAGAGCTGACTACTGAATCATTAAATGAGTGTTCTGTTCATGTTTTTCCCATCTTCCAATTAAATTTTTAGTTTGTAAAGAGGCTACGTCCCATAAGATTACCACACACATGCACGCATGCACATGTACACACTACATGCTCATAGCTGATAAAGCTGTATTTTAGTAAGAATCTAGGCACGCTTCCCGAGAAGGGAGGATATTATCCTTCCCCTTCCTTCTATCCTCTTTTGTTTCTTTCCCTGAGAAGATGAAACAGCTTTCTGATTGGATGGCTTCTAAGACTCTGACTACACGTTACCAAGGGAGTAGGGTCAGTGTGAGCCTTTCTGCTTTCCTCTTGGTGGCTTAGGCCGGTAGGAAAGGCAGAGTCCACCCCTCCATGGAAAGAGATCTGCCATCTCATTCTCTCTTTACTGCAAACACATGTGCATGGCTGCTGTCGCTCACTTGTCTTCTGTCTTCTGTGTCTGGCTAAAGTGACCAAGGCCTTGGAAATTAAATCTGAGCTAAAGAACCTGAGAAGTTATTAGGCCTTTAGGTTAGATTGAGTGTTCAAGCCCAACAAGGTCTAAATCAGCCCAGCCAAGCTTATGGCAAAGCTTTTCATTAAATTTAAATAGCCAATAATAAATAAAATAAACAAGAAAGTGGTAGTGTGATCATTTGCTGTTATTTCCTGTATACATCCTTCTCTGAAAGTGTCTAGGAATAAAATTCAGGCTCCCCTGGTTCCTCCCACCAAGTACCAATAAGTACGTCCCTAACCCTGAGATCTCTCCACCACCCTCTTCTCAGGCTCCTGGTTGCTCAGTTCCCTCTGAAGTCACAGTTTTCCAGACTTATTAGGCCATACTCATAAGTGAAATAAATAAGCCACAGATGTGTAAATGTCATATCTTTTCTCTGATATGAGAAATGAAGTTGTAAGTGTGTTCTAGAATGCATGATTGATATTGTGAAAGAGTAAATATTCAAAGGGAAATGGGATTTAGGGGTAAATAATGAGGAAAGAAAGAATTGATGGTTAAAAAAGGAAACAAAACTTGTGTATACAGGGGTGGGGGTAGTGGTAGGATGGGTAGGGAAAGGAAAAAACTGAGAATTAAGTTCTCAATGTGGAGTGTACATAGGATGTGTATATATAATGTACCAATTAATTTTTTAAAAGACTTATTAGGGCTGATTTTTATGGAGATTTGCAGCAAATTTAGTGTATGAATCGCTAGTGAGAATCCACAGGTTGATATTAAGCCTGTGCTTTTGAGTTAGTGTGGGTCTACCAAGAGGATGCCAAGCAAAATGTGAGGGGCTTTGTTTGGGAAATACCCACATATAAGGAAACAGGGAAGAAGCCAGTATTAGCAGGGAGAGTCTTCAGTTGGTGATTTCTAATGTGAGCTGAATCTCACATGAGAGTGAGGGAGAAAAGATAGAAGCATCTCTGAGTGGAATGAAGTCAAAGGAAACCTCAGAGAATCCCTTTGGAAGTCCCTGAGCCAAAGCTGACTATCAGAAAGAGAAAGATTTTCATGGAAGCATGGCCTCAGCCCCAAACCAGACTACTTTGAAAATGCAGCATCTGGAGCCCTCAGTCTGTATTGATTGAAAAGGTTAAGAGTAATGTGCATTCTCATGCTATCACAGCTTTCATCCTGCACCAATAACTGCTACCTGGCTTGATCTTTCATTACAAAACCACTCTTATTTCTCCTTTCTATTTCCTAACAGCAGGAGGAAATGTATTTGAAATGAGAGGTCTTTTGAAACAAAAAGAGGAACATAGTTTATTAAGGACAGAGTCAACCTAAGCACATGCAGACATTCCAGAGACCATTATTTTGGAGAATCTAGAAAAATCTGGAGAGAGTTTCTTTTATGCTTTCTACTCTCCAGACAGACTGGATTCTCATATCCCTCACCCCAAACATCCAACAACTTTCCCTTGCACTGGGCAGTGATCTGTATTCAGATGAAGTCACTGCAATGATTGGGATTGATTCTTCTTGCCAGATGTGGGGACAAATTTTATGAAAAATTTGATTTTATTGGCATACTATAAATGTATCTATTTACAGGGTTAGATTTATAAAATCAAGGTGATGATTCAGACTGGGGTAGTGGAACTAATATTAAGAAAAGACATGATATCCACGGTTTAATGAATAAGGTCTTTGGGTTTCTAAATCAATAAAAATACAGTAAAGTCAACTCAGAGGTGGTGAACAGATGTCAAATTTAATGAAATGGTTTGTTTAATCAGATTTAATGATAAAGTCCATATGGAAACAATGGAACAGAATCAGAGAAGCAAATAATGGTCAATGGTGAGAAATATATGAAATCTTTCCCAGAGGGCTCAACTCTTCTATGGCTTTGGCCTTGTAACGAGTAATTGAACAAGGAGCCCCCCCCCATGGGCTTATTGCTGTTGACTGTCTAATAGATAAGCAGCTCTGGGGTTAAGAGAAGATGCATGCTGGGAATGGAGGAAGAAAAAATTCTTAGTATTTCCCCCTATGTAAAAGGAGATTGCCAAATTTTGGGTTTTGTGAGCAATTCACATTCTCTTCCAATAAATCTCTCTAAATAGACAGATGAGAGCACATATTAGTCTTTATATGGTGCTGCCCATATGGCAGCTTGCTTCCTAGACACTGTTAATGCCTTCCCTTTCTTCAGTCTTCCTTGTACCTAGTTGTTGCCGAAACAAGAATTTCTTCCTTCCTCTTAGTGGATTATATAATAGCTATCTAAGATTTACTATTCAAAGCAGATCTTGAATTTTGTTTTGTAACTAGAAGTATTGATTGAATACAGTAAAATTTTTTCCTTTCTCATACCATGTTGCTATTAAAACTACCTTGGATCATTTTAAATATATTCTTTCTCTATATGACAAAAGCATTTTCAAGAATATCGGGTACAGTGATACCTCAGTTTGTGAACTTAATTTGTTCTGTGATTATGGAAAAGATAGTCATGTTTGTGTTTGGGTGGGAAATAGCCACATTAGTGTTTTCTAGCTGATGCAGAGTTTGCAAACAAAATACCACTTTGCACAACATTTCAGTATGTAAAACAAATGGCTTTCAAACAAAAGGATAATAATTTCAAATATGTTTAAATTCAGATGAATATTATGATTAATGTTAGGGTTTGTGTCTAGCTGTCATGCCAAAGCCTCATGCAGTCTTAGGTGGGGTTTTTCAGAGGTGGCTGGATCTACAGTGTAGGATGCTGAGATTGATCATGGTGCAAAGCTAAGACGAAGGGCACTAGAAGTAAGGGTGTGAGTGCTGCCCACCGTAAGTACCCTGGATAAGATTTAAGGGGTAGAAAAAGAGCTGTGGTTTTCCCTTGCTTGCTCTGCTACCTTCTGCCCTCCATGATCTGTTTCTTCTCTCTGATGGCTATCTCCCTTGCTTCTTGACTTGGAGCCAGCTGATTACGGACTAAAACCTCTATAAACTGAGAACTAAATTAACACTTCCTCCTCTAACTTAGGGTGTCAGATATGTTGTCTAAGCAACAAGAAAAGTAACTAAAACAGAATTTGGTACCAAGAGGTGGTTATTGCTATGGCTGCACCTGACCAAGTGGTTTAGGAGGCTTTGGAGCTGGCTTATGGGATGGGGAAGAGTTAAGAAAGGTTTGGAGATGCTGAATACAGAGCTGGAATGCCTGAGGCTGTACTTGATAGGAGATTCTGGTCAGAGCTCAGAAGACTACAAAGAAGACTGACTGAAATTCTGACAGTCAAGACCAGGCTCAGGAAATTTCTGGTAGGAAGGACTCCATTTGCTTCCAGATCCCAGATTATGTGTGTTACTGCTTGACCAAAAATTGGTCTGCATTTTGCTTGTCTAGGGATTTCACCTCAGATTGTCATTAGGGTGGTAGATTAATTAATTTGGCAGAAGAAATTTCAAGACAGTCTAATGCTGAGGAGGTGGCATAGCTAACTGTTGGGGCTTTCAGCCAGGTCGATGTTGAGAGTCAAGAGCAAAGAGTTTAGCAGAATGATTTAAAACATTTTCAGCTTGGCCAGAAGGAAGCTCCAGTAAAGTTGGAGCCTGAAAAGATAGAACAGAGGAGGAATTGGTCACAGAAAAGACTAGCAAGAAAAATTCACATATTTCAGAAGATGACAAGAGACAAGGTAGCCTGACAGCATCACAAAAACCAGCAGGACCCTGGACTTCACAGCCTCAGAGTTGCAAAGGTGAAAGACTTTGGTTTGAGAGGAGAGCCCAGAGCACCATGTTCCAGAATAGCCTATGGAAGTTGTACCTCTGGATTCACTTCATAGGCACCTGACACCTATATCCAAGAGAGAAGGAAGCCTGCTCAGTGTTCCTGCTGCCAGCAGACGCTGGCAATATCATGTGGTGTTAGTTTTGGGTCAGGCAGAAGGCTTCCATCCAGATTTCAGAAGAGGGCTTTTGAAGCCAGGCACTGTGACCATGAGAGGACTGTGTGTGAAGCCATGAGTGCAAAGCCAAAAATGTTGTGGAAATTTCAGAAGTCTGGAGAAGCCAGGAGAATGGATCATTCAAGGAAAACTGCAAGGAGGGAGCAAAGCTGGCCCCAGAGAGAAGAAATGGAAGTTGCTACCCAATCCCTTTGGAGTTTGCAACTTGCCATAGATTTTTGGGGATGCTGGAAGTAGAACTGTGGGATTTAATACTTGCCTTGCTGGATTTGGGTCTTACTTTATTTCCATTCTTTGCTATCCCCGTTTGTAACTCTGGAATAGAAATCTATATCTTGTGCCATTGAATGTTGGAAGTCATTAACTTTTTTCCCATTTGTACAGGGGCTTGTAGCAACACAAAATTATGACAGTCTTCAATTTATAGTTTTGCTGATTTTTTTTTTTTTTTTGAGACAGGGTCTCACTTTGTAGTTCAGGCTGGCCCTCAGCTCACTATGTAGCCCAGGCAAACCTGGAACTCAGCAATCCTCCTGTCTTTGCCTCCTGAGTGCTGGGATTACAGGCGTGAGCCACCATGCCCAGCACTGTGGTAAGTGGTATTGATTGCTGGTGGGTGTGAGTCACCACGCCCAGCATTGTATATGGTTACCGGGATCGAACTCAGGACCTTGCACTTGTGAGGCAGGCACTGGAACCACTGAGCTAAATCTCTGGCCCTGATTTAAATTTTTTAACATAAAAATTCCAAGTGGCCACATGTCTTATGCTAGCATTGCAAACTTCAAGTCTATTGTTTAAACCCATGAATATGTAATACCAAAGGCTGGAGACATAAATCAGACCCCAAACAAGCACCAACCAATGATTCCAAAGCATCACAAACTTGCAAGTATAAACATGAATACGTTGTTCTTGAAATGCATAAGTGCAGCTGAATCCACAAATGTCACAGGCTAACTATATCACTAGGAGTTGTCTAGATTATATGATATATAATACAGCATTTACTAAAAGATGAGTAATAACTGTGGTTCCGTGAAGCATGCAAATATTTTATTAAAAATCTAACAGTAACTACAGTAACTGTTTAGGACCTGGACTAATTACAAATTTTAGATTAAAAAGAAAACAAACAAGTATTTTATCACTGCTCAGAATAGCGGACACATGATGCTAATAAAAAGCAGGCTAGATCTCAATCTGTTTGATTGCTGTTTTTAAAATCACTGAGGTCAATACATCCCATACCTGGTAGTTGGCCCCCTACTGGCATTCAGATCTATATACTGTAACAGAAGGGTAAAGCTAGGAGGTAAGACCAGTGAGCAAAAAATGATAAAATTTGAAATCCTAAATAAGGAAAGAAGTTGATGTGTATTTGATGAGTCAAGAAGTGTTTTCTGGAAGAAAGAAAGTTCATCCTGAACTTGAGTGAAATAAAATGAAGAATTTCCAAAATTTCAGTTGTCCACATGACACACTTAGGGCCATATCTGCATATAACATATTCTGTTATCTACTTATGTTTTTCTTCAAACCAACTCTTTTTCTCTACTAATATACATTCTTGAATAAACTTAAATATTACTACAGGAAACATGTGAATTCCATATAAAACAAAACTAATTTAAAATTTAAATTCAAAATTAGTAGAAAGCAATAAAATCAAATTAATGAAGTATAAAATCTAAAAATAAATTATTTAACTGAATTCTTTATTAGTACATTTTATACACAGTGCATGATAACACTCAACATTGGAAAATTTGTAACAGTATATGACACGAGATAATTCTTATTTTTACTCACATCCCTACCCATCCTACAACCTCCTACCCTCCATGTACATATGCTTTTTCTTTTTTGAATCATATTTATTCTTTCCCCTCATTACTTTCCCTTATCTGTTTTCCTTTGAATATTTTCTATTTAACAAAATTTATCATACATTCTAGATCTCATTTATATCTACAGGTTCTCATACCAGAGAAAAGATACGCTATTTACATACCTGTGACTTATTTCACTTATTAGTGTGTCCTCAAGGTGTCTCCATTTGAGGACTCAAACTTACTGTTCTTTATGACAGAGTAATGCTCCATTTTATCAAAAAAAAATAAAAAACTACATCTTCTTTATCCAGTCTCCAGTTGATAGGCATTTGGGTTGTTTCCATGATTTAGCTAACACAAACTGAGCTGCTATGAACATGAGTACATATATGTCTCTACAACAGGATTCTTCTAATTCTCTTGAGTATATTCCTAGCAGAGGAATAGCAAAGTCAAATGGGATCTCCAATCCTAGTTTTCTGAGGAATCTCCACAGAAATAAATTTCTAAGATTAAAATGGAGTCAATCAAAGGTAAAGCCTATAAATACTTCAAAGCTAAAAAAAAAATCTATCATAAATAAAGCAGATTCCATGTATAAGTCAGTTACAACCCAAGTAAATTACAACGCACCTGAATGCAGAAAGGAAACAAAAAATCACTATAGTCTTTGAAAAGAGAAACCTGGGAATCAATTTCTCAGCAAACTTATTTAACAGGTTTTGTCTAATAAATATTTAAAATGCTAACTGAAGCAAGCTCCAGATTTCTTTGTGTTATCATTTGCTAATATCTTCAAATGTAGGATAAAACAGTTTGGGTATTTTTTTTTCTTTTTCTTTTTTTTTTTTTTTCAGTTTGGGTATTTTAAAAAATTTTTTAAAATCCATTTACTCCTTTGGAAATTAATTTTAAAGAACTTATATCAAGTTTTCTAAGTGTTATTTGTGATATTTCAAATATTTTTAGTGGATGTTCAGTAACACCAATAATCAGGTTGCTTGGACAAGTGAAGAAACCCCAGTTCTCACTATCTGAGACAAAAACCCTAGAGCTCTGGCTTGGAGTCACAGTATCTACTTCTTTGCGCACTTGAGGGATTAATATAGACTTTTTGCTAAAAATAACTTCATGTTGATTGAGTGAACAAAAACATGCCCATTTGTTAAGCCATTTTCATTTAAATACACAACTTCACAGACAGGATTTCATTAGGAAAATGGTGATGTTCTTCTCAAAACCCCACCGGTTATTTAGGACCCTTCTATCTCAAAGCCCAGGACAAACACAACGAAACAAGTTGTTCAGTGCTCAGCACACAGTGGTCAGCACACTTAACCTTCCAGTGCGACTATGGGCTACAGCTCACCACCAGGGCTCACGTTTCCAGGGCTCGCCTGACACTGCAAATACCTTAGTGCTTCACCAATTCTCTAATGAGCCAAAAGTAAAAGAGCAAAGCTCAATTCTAATGTTCTCATGAGTGTATTTCACTCACTAAATACGTTGTGGTTTCCATAAGTGGCATTTCTATGCATTTCTGAAAAGAAAGGACCATGGCCAGAAAGCACCTACAGGACAGCCGCTGTCAATGGCGCCCACACTCCCCACTGATGGGTTACGTGTCTAAGACAATGACTTTTCAGCAGAGTGGATGCCAGGTTATAGGAACAATGAGTCCTATCACTTGACTGGAATATGGTGGGAAGTTGAGAATTAAAAATTGGTTTTTAAAGGACGGTGAGTGCCTGGCTGGGCATTTCAGTGTCATTGTATAAGTATCTGGGACTCTTTTTAAGGAGTGAATGATATGATAAAGGAATTGCTTTAATCAGGTCTATGAAAGATTGACTGGAAAGAGAAATCTTTATGATAACACAGGAGTAAAGGCGGCAAGAAAAAGTGAGAAGAAAGGAAAATATTTCAAGACAAAATTGAGTGGAAAAATCTGATATGCATCTTAGAAGAGTATGAGTGGTCTAGTGTAATTCCAAGATTTATTAGCACAAGCTCTAAGATATAAGATCTCATTTAGCCCACCAGGGTTATCAAACATAGACAGTGTATGCATAGTTCACATTTAATCTTTCTCTGATGAATTCTTGAATCTTTCCTAATATATTCCCTTTCTAGACAAAAGAAATTCTGAGTGGATGGCCTGATCTTGCCAGGAAAATTCACACCAAATGAGTGATCTCTGCTGAAAATCAGAGCCCATCATTCACTCAGTACTTCCTTGCAAATAAAGAAATTGACCCCGTTCGATGTGAGTCCGGGGCCTGCACCATGAGGAGGAATGGACTCTCGTGCAGAGTACTGTCTGAGCCCTGTGTCTGCAACATCCAACCTCCCTAATCCCTGCAGGCATCTTCCTGGAAGAGCAGACAAAGGAGCTAGTGCTGGAGAGGAGCTGTTGGGGGAGTCGTCAAGTTCAACACCCAGTTGCATTGGCCGCCTTCCCATCCACTTACTGTCAGCTATTTTACAATCATCTCCACCCTGGATTCTGGATCCTGCAACTCTTGCTGTTCAGTGTTGCTGGCTGCCACCACCACAGTCCTCTGGGAGCAGTTCCTGGCAGCTGCATCCCAAAGCACTGATAAGCAGAGGGCCAAATTGATATGGCTGCTGTGCAGCTATGGCCTGGAGACCCTGGACAAGCCAGGTGACTGTCCCTGGAATGAGCGAGCTGGACACTAGAGCTCGTTAACCAGGTGGTGCTAAGTTCAGGGCTTTGATTTTTATCTGTGAAGTGCCAGGAAGTGTTGAACTGTCAGGGGGGCTAGGGAGGTAATTTCTGGAAAAAAGTCTGCTCATCTGGTAAAACAGAGTCCTGGTTTATCAACATTCCTTTGCCTGTGTTTTTCTGAGACTATTTCTTAAGACTGAACATAACTGAAGAATATACAAAAACAGATGGCCGAGCCTAATTTTTGTTTCCTAATCTTTCTCACTGCTGCGTTTAGATGGTATATCGTGAGTATAAATAACATTAATAATAATAATGGTGATACTACTATTACTAATAGTGCGTTAACAACTACTAAAGTCTTCCATATGCCACACAATGGCATTTTAAATGTTATGAAATAACACAATGATCCTTTAAATTATGTACTATATCACTCTTATTTTACACTCAGGAAAACAGCATTTAAAATGTGAAATGCCTTGCCTGATGTCACACAACAAATTAGCACCACAGACAGTACTCAAGCCTGTGTCTGTCAGAGACCAGAAGTTCTTCCTGAGCTCACCACTTGACACTGTAGAGTTGAGTCCATGAAACTCCACATGTATGAAATGTATGCAGTTAAATATCTTTTAACCTAAGAAAAAGCCTTTTTTGGTCCCTTAGAAGCCATGTAAGGCTAGTGAGAGAGTAAATCAGGATAACCACTTTGGGAAACCACTGGAATTCTTTATATAGCTGAAGATTTCTGTATTGTGATTCCCACAGTTCAACCTCCGGGTATATGTACAGAAGAAAATGCACACACATGTGTGGCATAAAATATATGTAATAAAGTTCACAGCAGTAAACTGCAGATAACCCAAAAGTCCTTTAACAGGTATGTGGATACATAATTGGGGTATGTCATCATCAGAAGAGGCTAGCACTTCTGAGGTACTGGCATTGTTCAATTTCTTGGTCTGAGAAGACAGTTACATGTGTCTTGCTTTACAATGATTTGTTGAACCATAAACATATCTTTCTGTATATGTACAATACTTGTCAGTGGAAATAGCTTTAAAATAAGTTTAAAGGGAGCCAGAGATTTAGCAGAGTGGTTCAAGTGTCTACCTAGCAAGTGCAAAGTCCCTGGTTCGAATCCCAGTAACCATATATGACAATACCAGGCATGGTGACTCACCCCCACCAGCTATCAGTACTACATACCACAATGCTGGACATGGTGGCCCACGCCTGTAATCTCAGCACTTGAGAGGCAGAGCCAGGAGGATTGCTGAGTTCGAGGCTTGCCTGGGCTCCATAGTGAGCTCAGGGCCAGCCTGAACTACAAAAAGAGAGATCCTGTCTAAAAAAAAAAAAAATAGCTTAAAAGAAGAAAAGGAAAAAAGAAGACAACATTGTTCTTTGGCTTTCAAATTCAGGCTAGCATGCCCTGGTTACCAGCTTGTTTGAGAACAAATCTTACTGGCAGAATCTGCCACATCTAGATTCATTTTCAAATCTCTTGTTAATTTGAAATGCCCACATTTGCACTTTTTTCTTTAATCATTAATGTTTTCTCTCATTAGAGAAACATACCCTTGCTCATATTACAGGTGAGTACACTCATGTGACATTTTTCCAAGAAGGAGCTGACTGTTTTTTTCTGGTCTGCTTATTACAGGCAATCATCAGCTTGTTTGTGTTATCCTTGATTTGAGAACATTTCTGGAACTGGAAAATGGGAACAACAAGGTTTATTGCTTGAACTAACACATCTAAATAAAGGTTTGTCACAGCTACAGACATAAAAGGCCATGATATGGGACAAGGTGTTTAGACAGACTGGAGCTGGGACAGAGATTGACCGGATCTGGCCTCAACAATATTCAGCCCAGGTACCTGAGGCCAGACCAAGCCATGGGACTGAGCACAGCTCCTGCTGGAGTTGAAGGTTTAGGCAGGCAGGAGGATATCAGGTGCTGATACTTAGTGGGGTGTCTCTGAATGCTGACTTGTGAAAGAAATGGCTTTTTAAACCAAGAGAATTCAAGACATATTGAAGATTTGTTGAGTTTGACATTCGATGGCAGAAAAAGTACAAGGTGGAAGTAATAAGTCTTGTTCCATGTTTTCCTGTGTGTGTGGCTACCTTGATTTGGTCTGTGTTCTCTTTACATGTACCTTTATGTTTACATGCTCTGGTGTGTTTCTCAAGAGAAAAAAATCCAAGGAAAGAGTCAGAGGGAATGAGGGAGGAAAACAGCTGTGTTCATTTACAGGTGAGATGAACATACCTAAGCATGTGAGTGTGGACTCCAGCTCACCGACACTTCCATCATCTGGTGGTGGCGGTGAATGGAGACAGAGGCCTAGAGCCATAAAGTGCTGCTACTCAAAGTCTGATCCTCTGGCTGTTTATCAAAATCTGGGACCAGGTAACTTCAGAACTAGGAATGGACATTCAGATACCTTTATAGCAAATGCTAAATTTTAGATCTATTGAATTTAACAATTTAAGGATGAGATTTATCCTGTGTATCTTTTCTAATTCATTTTTCTAGTGTTTATTTTTATTGTATTTTACAAAATTATTAGATCACAATGGGCTCAAAATGTAATATAACAGGTTTTCTCACAGACTGTTTGGGAAGCACCACCCCAGAAGGAAGTACCACTATTTCTGAGAGAAATGGCTACTCAAACCACATTTGGCCCCACCATTCTCTCTGGTGAGTACAAGAATGGACAAAACTCTTCCACAGGTTTATGCAGCACTGCGTGGTCCATCTTGTGTACCAGAAGTACCAGCAATAGAGGCTCACTGACTGTTTTCTAGGCCCCATTCCATGTAGTGTTTCATTTAATATGTGCATTAACTCTATGCAATTGGTTCAACTTTTATGGTCCCATTTTATCAAGAAGACACAATTAAGTAGCTTGCCTTCTTTTAAGCCACAATACAATCCTTTTGAGTCCAGTGTGCAAATTAAAATTCATCTCTGAATTTTTTTCTTCTTCCCTTTACTTCTTTAAATTTTTCTCACTGTTCAAAGCCCGCCAAAAATTCCTCTCCCCTCACGAAATATTCACTGACAGGCTTGTTGTTCCTGAATCACATATCTTCTCAGTTCACACATTCTGACACACATTTCAGACACCATTTATTATGCTTTATCTCCTCAAATAGCCTGTGAGCTCACTGAAAACAAAAACCACAGTACCTATGTCTCCTGCCTCCCTTCCCAAGTGGTGACACACGCTATTCAGTCCCATTACTGGACTGCACTGCAGTATCTAATTAAAGTTTGGTTTTGTTATTCTCATAAGTACCAACCGCAAGACTATATACCAAAAATTCTACGTAGGAGGAATGTACCCTGTGTGTATGTCTTATTCAGATTTTTACAGCAGAAATTTTACCTACAAAGCTAAAATTTAGTTTTAATCTTACCTTAAATATTTTGGCAAGAAAAGTTGCAAAGTGAGTTGGAAAAGCATGAACTGGAAGCAGGAGATGTTGGTTTCTGGTGTCGATTCTACGATGAACAGGTTTTAAAGACTCACAGTTCAAAAGAGAAAGGATTAAGAAGAAGTACTATAAAACCTTGCCTTTGCTCCATGATGTTCAGCTCAATTATGTATTTGGGTTCTTGAGATTTCTTTATTACACATGTTTAGGCGTCATAATTCTATAGTTTAGTACATGTTGGACATTTCACATCTGTTGTCAGTGCCATTCACTGTGTTTGTGTTTCCTTAGACATGTTTAGGAGGATCTTTCAGGATGCAAGAGTAAAGCTGATGTTGGAATTTAGGCCCCTCACTTTTTCTGTGAGTTCTCTCAGAGTGGAAACCAACCAAAATTCATTGTCATGATTATTTATTATTATTGTCTTTAAAAATAGGTTAACGT
>PVIC010049583.1:0-13124 GCA_004025085.1 Thryonomys swinderianus | reverse complement strand
AGCTTTTATAGAGTGGAATATTTCTATAGGAAACTTGGTGTGGGAATATGATGAGGGGAAGGAATAAATATGATACAGAAAGAAAATAAAAGAGCATGTATAAGGGGGGAGGAGGGGGGAGTGGGTAGGGATATGGGTAAAAATGAGAATTAACTTGTGGCATATACTGGTACAAATTTCCCAATGTTATATGTGATTTGAGATGTATATAAATTGTACCAATAAAGAATTCAATTTAAAGAAAAAAGAAAGAAAAACACTGCCTGGTTTCATTTATCTGTGGAATCCAGAAGAATCAAGCTCACAGAAACAGAATAGAATCAGGGTTGGTTTGTTAGAGACTCGGAGTTGGGGCAAAGGGTTCTAAAATCCATAAATACTGGAGACCTGCTGTGTGCCAAATGAACACAACCAACCACACTGTAGTGTTTGTTTAAAGTTTATTAAACAAGTGGATCTTAAATATTGTTACCACTGTGAGCTAGATGTGATACTGGTTTGTAGTAGTCCTTTCACCATGTGTACATATTTGAAAACCCCACATCCGATAAGGTAAACAGATACCAAGTGGACTCTGGACTCCTTGTATTCACATCACATCTCTCTTTGCCTTACAGTCTAAATTTCTTTTCTTTTCTTTCTTTTTTTTTTTTTTTTTTTTTTTTTTTTTTTTTTTTTTTTTTGCTTTTTGAGACAGGGTCTTGCTTTGTAGTTCAGGCTGGCCCTGAGCTCACTATGGTGCCCAGGCAAGCCACTGTGAACTCAGCAATCTTCCTGTCCCTGCCTCCCGAGTGCTGGGATGACAGGCATGAGCCACCACGTCCGGCATTGTGGTATGCGGCGTTGATTGCTGGTGGGCGTGTCTCCAAGCCCAGCATTATATGTGGTTACCAGGGATCGAATTCAGGACCTTGCGCTTGCGAGGCAGGCGCCGGAACCACTGAGCTAACCCTCCGGCCCACAATCTAAATTTCTAAGAAAACCAGGAGACAATATTGGCCATAATCCCTTCACTTTCAGGGTTTCTTTATTTCATTTTTACTGTTATTTTATAAATTGCTGGGTATTTTGAGCACAGAGGAAAATACAGAGGATGGCAGTGTGTAGGCTCCTGGACCACCTGTCAGCTTCGTCACATCTGAATCTTTTCCCACTATTTTTCAATCATTACGCAGGTGGAAACATTGCAAATATAGTTCAATTTTCTCTTTGCAGCTTCCTTTTATAGATTATCTGAGCTAGCACTTACTCTTAGAAAGTTGCATTACACTGGGGATCAATACCTACCCTCTTCTGGAAGTTCCTGATGTGACAAAATATTAGTGTAGCTGAAGGACTTTGTCTAATGTAATAAAAACCAAGCCTTATCTATTTGGTGTTAGAACGCACAAAAAGTTGTTCAGTTATTTTTATGCATAGATCTATAGCATGCACACACAGCAATTTGATATTTTACTGTCTTCTGACTACCTGTTTTCTAGACTTGGGTCATGTATTTACTGACCTGTACTTCTCCTCCAAGCTGCTCTTGGAGTAGACCAGTTGGCCGCTGAAGCTCCAGAGCTACTTATGAAGCTCTTCAGTCAATGGATCTTCGTTCGCTGTCCTAAGGAGTCAGCATATTTAACCTAAACATGTTTATTTCTGTCTATGCCTAAAATCCTACCACTACAAGACAGTTATATGAGTTCTGGGTGTGATGATTTAAAAGAAGCTATCTTTTAAAACTCAGCCCCAAATCAAAGCTTCATGAAGTCCAGAATCCTGTCTGTTTTGTTCTGTTTTACTCCTAGAGCCAACTACAAAATCCAAACAGAAGTAACCTTAGGGGAATATTTGAGATATTTCCAGGCAACTGTACTAAGGAGTAAAGCTTAAGGAGCACTGTTTTTCAGTCACACAATGTGAGCTTTGCAAAGGGAAAAAGACACCTGGTGTTATCTGCCAAAGTCATAATTTTTCAAACTTGGAAGAACCGCCCATCTCATGAGCACACATTTTCAGTGTATCTCTGTGAGATGGTTGTCACTGTTCTCCTACATTCACAGTTCTGAGGAATGTCTTGTTGGCCACATATACTGCCGAGTGGAGAAGAAGACATACAAAAGAAACACCAAGCAAAACCTCACTCTTTTCAACATTTTGTCTGGAGAATGGCCCCATAGTCCTACTTCAAAGTTAATTTCCATTTTAAAAACACAGAATTGTAAGTGATAAAATTCCATTTTTATTTCCAGGAATTAAAAACAACTCAAGATCAATTAAACCTCCTCTTTGGCTAGCCCACACATTAGGCAATGCATGGGCAGGTCAGCACAGAGTCTAGAACCAAAGAAAAACAACAATAATCAATTTGTCTCACTTAGTTTCTTCTCAGAAAGAAAATACAGGTGTGAAAAGAGCAAGAAAATTCTGCAAACAACTCTTGCTGTCTAGAAACTTACTCAGGATTTTGAGTTTACTTCTCTTTTGCTGTTTGTCCACACAGAATCATCACCCAAGTGAGGATGTTTTTAAGTAGCAAAAACAAAGCTGATCCATGAAAAATAATAAAATTCTTCTAAAATTTGAGAGCAACGTTCTTCCAGACCAGGTTCTCTGAGCTAATCTTCAATAGCCATCCTTTTCTTTCTAGAAATGGCATTAAAGCCACCCAGTGAGGGAGGGTGAACTATATAGGCTTCTGTTCACTGTGGACACTTAAAACCTCACCACGAAATGTAGGTTTTGACTCTTTGCCCAGTGAAGCTTTGAAAGTTTTGCCATGAAGACCTAATTGCTAAGTAAATGTTCACTCAGAATTTCTCGGGAAAGGAGAAAAAGAAGAAAGAAAAAAGGCAGAGAAAACGGGGAGAGAATGTATGTCATTTTGTTAGAGAAACTACAAATTCTTGGTGAACTTTTAGGCTAACACTATTAGTTTTGCATGGAAAATTGACAATTTCATAAAAAGTATAATGCTGTTTCTGGGATGTAATGTCATTTCTTGGATTTTCTATTAAAAGATCAGTCTCTTTCTCTCCACAGCTTACACTATGATGAGGTGCTTTTTAAAAAAAATCAAATAAATTTAGTAAAAGGCATGGTTTCCAAAATGCCTTTGAGATTTACAATATCTATGGCTGCTTTACATCTGATTAGAAATGAGTTTTACTCCAAACCAGAAGGATGGAGCATAAATATGAGATTCTGTTACAGCCGTGCTGACCACAGTTGGGCCTTGAAAAGCTGTAGTACTTATTAAGGGACAAAAGTGACTGATGCATAAGTTTGGGGCAAATTATGTATACAATAATGAAATAAGCTTTGTACTCATAATGGGTTTAATATAATTAATAGCCAAATACTTAAAGAAAACCTGAGTGCTTTCTCTGGGTAATTTGTTCTACATATTGTCTATTCCTTTTATTCATACCAGGGTTTCAGAACTTCACAACTGTGGACACACGGATCGGGTAACTCTTCTCTTTGAGACTTGAGTGTTGGAAAATGTTTCACAGAGTATGAATCTTCTATTAAGTAGACATCACTCTTGTTTCTGTCACATTGCCCCCATTGGAAAGTGATGGGCTGAGACACCAGTGGAGAAGTGCTGATCATGGAGTAATTATAAGAATACACTTATTTATCCCTGTAGGGAATGCACAAATGGAGGCCGTGTTGTCCTTCTTAAAGGTCTCACTATCATATGTGATCAACTCACAGACCTGGGAAGAAGTAAGATAAAAAGGTGTGAGTAACTATATTCTACCACTTTCTGACCAAGGTATTTTGGACAAATGATTTGATTCCTCCAGGATTCTGTTTCCCCACCTTTAAAACAAAAATAGTAAGTCAGCTGCATAGATAGTATCTAAAATAGCTAGCATCAATGGAAGAAAGATAGCCTCTTTAACAAATGATGCTGGAAAAACTGGGTTGCAACCTGCCAAAGACTAAAGCTAGACCCATCTCTTTCACCATGTACTAAACTAAAACCAAAGTGAATGAGAGACCTAAATATTAAAACAGAGGCACTAAACCTGCTGCAAAACAAGTTAGGTAAAACTCTTAGAGACACTGGCTTAGGGAGAGACTTTATGAGCAAAACCTGGATGGCATGAGAACTATCAGAAGAAATCAACAAATGGGGTCTCTTTCTCTTAAAAAGCTTCCACACGGCAAAAGAAACCATCAGCAGAGCAAAAAGGCAACCAACAATATGGAAAAAAAATCTTTACCAGTAATTCCTCAGACAAAGGGCTACTATCTAGAATATATAAAAGAGCTTAAAAAATCAATCCCCCCAAATTTAAAGACCCAGTTCAAAAATAGGCATCTGAAATGAACAGACACTTTTCAGAGGAAGAAGTAAAAGCAGCTAAGAAACCTGAAGAAATGTTCAACTTCACTGGCCATTCGAGAGATGCATATGAAAACAACTCTGAGATTTCATCTTACTCCACAAAGAATGGCTGCTATCTCGAAATTAGCCAGCAACAAATGCTCTCAAAGCTGTGGAGAAAAAGGAACCCTTCTCCACTCTTGGTGGGAATGTAGACTAGTACAACCATTATGGAGATCAGTGTGGAGATTCCTCAAAAATCTAGGATTAGAGGTTCCATTTGACCCTGCTGGGGATATGCAAAAAAGAATTACAGGATTTCTATCACAGTGACATATGTGCACCCATGTTTATAGCAACTCAGTTTGTGATAGCTAAATCTTGAAAACAACCCAAATGCCCATCAACTCTAGACTGGGTAAAGAAGATGTGTGGGTTTTTTTTTTTAATAAAGTGGAGTGTTACTCTGCCATAAAGGATGATGAGATTGAATCATTTATACTCAAATGGACATACCTTCAGGACATACTCATAAGTGCAGTAAATAAGTCACATATTTTCATATCATATATTTTCTCTGATATGAGAAATTGAAGTTATAAATGTGTTCTAGAGTGCATGATTGATATTGTGAAATAGTAAATACTCAAAGGGTAATGGGGCTTAGGGGTAAACAATGAAGAAAGAAAAAATAATGTTAAAAAAGGAAATAGTGCTTGTGTATATAGGGGTGGGAGGGAGGAAGGTTGGGTAGGGGAGGGGGAAAATGAGAATTAAATTGTGTCATATACTGGTACAAATTCTCAATGTGGACTGTGTTTCGAATGTGTACATACAATGTACCAATAAAAACAATTTTAAAAAAGCACAGTCCATGGGCAACCATTTTTCTCTTGATAAACATTTCCTCTCTTAACCTCTTTTGTTCCTATAACTCACTCTTCTACTCTAGAGAAGAAGACTTGTGGAAGGACTTTCCAGAACTACTTCAGAAAGTGCTGAGAAAAAATGGCTTAAGTGTACTCAGGTGAGGTGAAGTAACCTGAGGGGGGATTAACATCAATGTGTCTTTTAGTTTCCTAGTTACAAAAATTTTTTTTGAAGATTCACCCTATTTTCACTCACTCCCTATGTGGCAGCAGCCCTCTGGCTGATTGAGGTTTTTCTACAAAATAAGGAGACAGGACTGGAGCATTGATACATTTTAAAGAACCATCTTTAAGTCTTCTTTTCATTTATTCTTCAGAATCTGTTATAAAAGAAAAATGACACTGTGACAACTCCATTTCCATTGCTCAGCCTTTGGGTAGAAAGATAAGTAGGACTTGTATTTAGGTGAAGAAGGAGGAGGGCATGGGATGAATTCTGCCATCCTACATTTGAGTTTGTCCACATCATGCTAGTTTTCAGAACATGTTCCGTGACAGGCAAAACATCGAGCCATGGGAGAGGTAGACATGGGGACATGGAGAGGTGGTCCAGCCATGGTGACCCACAGGTTTAATACTTCTAAGCTGACCCATGCAATCAAAGACTATGCATAGAGAGGGTGTGAGGGTTGCTGATGGGGGGGGGCAGAGAGGGAAAGTATGTGTGTGAAGGGAACGAGATATCAGAGAAAGAGAGAGACACAAAGACAGAGAGATAGAGACAGAAACAGAAAGTCAGGGACAGAGAGAGAGATACACAGACAGACAGAGACAGACAGAGGAGACAGAGAGAATCAAATGGCTGTTTAATTTCCAGTGACGGACATGTAGGCAGATGGTACAAAGACAGCTAAGCTCTAGCAAACTCAAGACAGAGAATGGCCAAAAATGTGAGGAAAAGTAATTTTTTCTTTATCTCAGGATCCAAAGGTCCAAAGATCCAAGAAACTTAGTCATACCTAACATCTTATATTGCCTCTTTATTTTTCCACTTGTTCCTTTATTTGTCCTTTATATATATAAATGTGGTTGGTGGTTGGTTTAGACCTTGGCTTTTTTTTTTTTTTTTTTTTTTTGAGACAGGGTCTTGCTTTGTAGTTCAGGCTGGCCCTGAGCTCACTATGTAGCCCAGTCAAGCCCCGAATTCAACAATCCTCCTGTCTCTGCCTCCCTATTTCTGGGATTACAGGCATGAGCCACCACGCATGGCACTGTGGTATGTGGTATTGATTGCTGGTGGGCACGAGTCCCCATGCCCAGCATTGTATGTGGTTACTGGTGATTGAACTCAGGACCTTGTGCTTGTGAGGCAGGCACTAGAACCAATGAGCTAAATCTCTGGCCCGTACCTCTGCATTTTTAAGGAGAGCATGAAGGAGGTCCCTTAGAAAGATGAATTCATGCTTGTGAACCAAGAAATGGCTATTCAGGTTTTAATACCTCCCTATGTGTTTGTAATAATGCAGACTTTTCTACTTTGTTTCAGGTTTTCCATAAAGCATATAATTTATTTTATTGAGTCACATTTATTTATGTCACTGTTTTGTTGAAAGCAAACAAAATCACTTTCTCTTTAAGGTTCTTAAAGAACCTGCAGGTATCTCACAATTTCCAGACCACGAGGTATCACACAAACTAACAGTTTTATCATAGTTGAGGTAGAAAGTAAAGAAGGAAGGAGTGAGAATGTAATCCACCCACATCCTACACGGGCATACAGCACACTGGGAAACTCGGCGGCATTTTAATCTCACTGATAAGGTCTTTATAAATACTGAAATGAATCAAGGTCTCTTTAATAACAAAAGTATCTCAAAATGCCCCCAACACCATATATTAATATGTTTCTCAGCTCTTTGTACTATTTAGTGCAACATAGTTGCCACTAGAGTCTCAGACTCTCAAGGCTATTCCTTGAGGCAGAGAAAATACTGTGCATATAAAAGTTACTGACCTCAAGCGATTCCAGAACCTGCAGTCAGATATTGTTTTTCACTGTCTGGCACATATTCAAATCGTCCCACAGAAAAATATTGTTATGCTTATCAGTATATTCACTATTGTTTTTGTCCTTCCAACGTTGCTCCAAGTTTAGTTTTCTAACTTTTTTTTTTGTAGTGTCTCCTCTCAGGGAGTGCAAATGGCTGCTAGAATCTGTCTACATGTCATACCTGAAGACCTAGTCTATAAGAGAAAGACAGAGGTTTTCAAACAGGTGGACTGAACTTGACATGAAATAGAATCTTCTGATTATGTGTATGAGCTTTTCGTCATGTTCATTAGAATCCATATGTGTCTCTGCCCGGCATCCATAAGTATTTGCTAAATGAATGAATGCATGAGCGTTACAGAGAACAGTACATTTTGGTGATAATAAGTAACGTAACTGTAGCTTATATTTTATTGCGCCAGTATTTTCTTATTTATAACAGTAGTGTCTGTGGGGCCTGAATAAATAGGAGATAACTTGATGCTATTATTTTTCTCCCAAGATAGTTAATTTGGTAGATATTAAAGAACACATTTTAAGAACAAGTAAAGATATGAAAGGTGAATGGTTGATATTTTTGATAATTGGACAGGTTTTTCACCACAGTTTATTATTAATAATATAATTGAATAAAACATGTTTATAACATTCACTTAACATTTTCTATCATGTGAGTAATTGAAAATTTGGGAAATCATTGAATATCAAGTTAAATTTGTGAATAGTTTCATATAATTAAAGTTAACAAATCGAATGTGGCTCCTACAGTTCTGGCTATAATAAAATAACAATCTGAGGGGAACAAAAACACATTTAAAACTTAATAGGAGAGCTGGCTTATATTCAGTTTTGGACTGTCTGACTTGTACCATTAAGATGAAAACAAAATATTTGCTTTAATTTTCACAGGAAATGGTTACTGGAATGTTATGGATATTTGAATTTTATAAATCATATTCCTTTATTTTCTTTTGATTTACATGACTGATGGTCAGCTCCATATGTCAGTTTTGATTCACACCAAGTGACTGTCAATTGTATACAGTCTCCACTTATTCAATAAAACATGAATGTAGGTATTACCTTGAAGGTGTTTTGTAGAAGTGATAAAGTTCTTCTTTTTTTTTAATAAATTGAGCGTATTGGTACAGTGTAGGAATACACTGTGATCGCATTTCTCATTGGGAATTTGTACCCCTACTTGGCTTATCTTGATTAAAGTGAGTACTCAGCTGAGAGCAAGTGAAGGAGGTCCACCCATCGTCTGAGTAGATCTCATGCAAACAGACACAGAGACTTCAAAAAATTGAAATTTCTCAGAAGGGTAAGAAATCCTGTTTGTGTACAATAGTGTCAGTCTGTGCCTGGGATTCTTGTCCTTCCGGATAGGTGGCCTTTCTTATTTTGGACCTGCTGAGCTGATCCATAATTACGTAAACCAATTTTTTGCAGTAAATCCCTTAACATGTGCTTGTAACTTGCTGCAATTCACTGATACACAGGAAAGTTACAAAGATGCTCTATTGTACCTTTTAACTAATTTTAATAAATAAGAAATGTTTTCTCTTAGCTGTAAATACTCTACTCCTAAGAGAGATACACAGTATTTAATTTCTTGAAGGGCATTTTTGCTAAAATAAATCCTATATAAACTGTACCAATAAAGATTCAAATCTAGGGCTGGACATTTAACTCAGTGGTTCAGGCATCTACTTCACAAATTCAAAGTCCTGAGATACCTGGTAACCACATACCACAATGCCAGGTGTGGTGACTCACATCCACCAGCAATCAGTACCATGCATCACAGTGCCGGATGTAGTGGCTCATGCCTGAAATCCCAGCACTTGGGAGGCAGAGGCAGGAGGATTCTGAGTTTGAGGCTTGCCTGGGCTACATAGTGAGCTCAGGGCCAGCCTGAACTACAAAGTGAGACCCTGTCTAAAAAAGAAAAAAAATCCTAGTAATTCTATAGT
This sequence comes from Thryonomys swinderianus, assembly GCA_004025085.1. Lineage (NCBI taxonomy): Eukaryota > Metazoa > Chordata > Mammalia > Rodentia > Thryonomyidae > Thryonomys > Thryonomys swinderianus. Next base: position 3,905 of record PVIC010049583.1, on the reverse strand, counting down.
AACATGAATAACTGTCACCTAAATTATATTTACCTTATGCATCAATTTCTGTTTACCATAACTGGTAAACTAGTTGTCCATTTCTTCATAGATTATCCACCCAGAACTTATTTAAAGCAATCATCATTGATTATCTCATACTTCCTGAGTCTCAGGAGCCCGGGCAGGTTTGTATGTTGGGGGATCTCTGATGGGCAGTGATGGGGTGTTAGTTGGGGCTTTGTTTGCATCGCAGGGCTAAGCTGGGGAAGGGTCCACCACTTCCCAGATCACAGTCTGCTCGAAAGGTCCAGTTATTCGTGGCTGGTTTCATTGTGAGCATCATCCCCTGCTTGCTGACCTTCCTAACAGTCCTGCCCTAAAATTATGCCATGGAGACCTCTCAAGCCTGATCCTTTCTTCCCTCATCAAAACCAGCAAGAAAAGCAGCCAGGCTGTGTGTCTTTTCAACAGAGTCACGGGAGTGACACATTGTCCCTTTTGCCAGTGCTACTGATTGGAAGAGAGTCGACAGGTCCAGCTCCCACTAATGGGGAGAGGAGTGTAGAGGGTGTGAATATCTAGAGATGAGAGTTATTGGGAGGCATTGTAGAAGGCTGCCTACCAGGCCAATTTTTCTGGAAGGAAGGCAATACTTCCTAGTGCAGGAAGTCCCAAGATGTGCAGTATTACCAAGCAAAGCTGGCCTCGGAACGTGGGAGGATATGACTGTCTAGCGTGTAACTTTTAAGTTTTCCCAAATACTTACATCTGCAGCTGTGGGAAGGGAAACCAAGATGTCAGAGTGTGTATTTTTCACTGTTCAGGTTCCTTCATTCCCTCCACATTGTCCTGCCATTCGTAGAGATACAGCATTAAAACATAACTCAAAAATCTGTGGTTGTAGCCAGAGCCAAAAACTATACCTGAATGTTTGAGCCCATTCTAGGCATGCACTTCAGCTGTGCAAAATAAGGGATGAGGGAAAGAGGGTCGAGGAGTTGAAAATCTGGACAAGGATCCAGTAACCTTTCTTGATAAATAAAGTGGAGCGATGTATCTGGCTAATGGAAGCAGGAGGTTGAGAAGGAAGAAGCAGGCCGTTTGGGGTCTAGATACTTTTGCTCCAGGGCCACATATGTTGCCAAAGCACTGTTGCAAAAGGTGCCAACCCTGGAGAGCTCCTCAGGGGAAATTCTTGTGCTGGGAAGAAGGATGTCTCATTGTTTGTGGGAGAAAAATTATGCCTTCTTATGTCAGGTCACAACACAGCAGTCCTGATGAAACTGGTTTGCAGAAAATAATCCTTACCAACCCACTTCCTTCTTGCAATTATAGAGCCCCGGTGTGACGAGGAAATCTAAATATCATGTAGTTCGACCTATGATCCAGGGCGAAATTCTTTCCTAATCATGTTAATTAAAGGTCATCGACAGCTCCTCCTGGAGCTACAGGGATAGGGGGTCACAGGGGCAGGAGGTCCAACTCTTAGTTTCAGAACTGTCCAAGTAATGCAAGGCTTACTCCACATCAGGGTGAAGTCTTCTACTACTCTACTCTAGCCTGGAGCTCAGAGGCAGCACAAATAGCAGACCAGTTCCTCTTTGATGTCATGAACTACCAAATCCCAGGAGGAATTTTATGTCAGCCTCTCTTTACAAATGGCATGTGTGCCGCGACCCGTTGGATTTTCTTCAGTGATTCTTCATACGAGATCACATCCTCAAACTTTCCTTTTCATGCTGTGCTACGTTCCTTTGAAGAAGCCCTAATTTGTTGAAGTTAACTCTAAAATTTCAGCACCCTATTTCACGATGCTACTGCCAAAGATGAAAATGAGCGCAGAAATCTGTTTATGGGTTGTAAAGAATATTTGATGTTTGTATTTATGGCATTAAATATAGTTAGCCCACTTAAATTGCTGAATAATGAAAATTTCTCATTCTCCCCTCTCTCTCTTTCACTGGTACTGAGTTAGGAGAACAACACAAGATAATGCATTCCTTGTTAATTTTTACCATGTGCTGGGGTTCACTCTTGGGTCTCCATTGTATCTCATTTTATGCTTCCTCAGATTCTGGAAACTAAGTTAAGACTTCCACCCTCTGAAGGAGAAAGTTGGGGTCCAGAACAGGGGGCACATCACTGTGAAACATGACATATAATTCCTCACAGATTGATAAAAAAAGTACTTAATTATATGCTTCATATGTAACTTGTTAACTGGCTTTAATTGGTCTTTAATGCTAATTAGCTTCTACCCTATCTGCAAGACTATCTAAGAAACAATGGCTAAGACTTTGGCTGTCAGTACAGGTTAGGTAAGCTTTGTTTCCTCAGTCCATGGCAGCCTAGGGATATGAATTGGGTCACATTTACATAAAAAGCCTGGGTAGCCTCCTACCTATTATGAGACCTGTGGTCCCCTATGAAACCCTAGCCAAATTCCCAGAAAACTGTCTCCAGTTCTTTCCAGGAATGCTTAGGTGGGTATGACTCCATCAGTTCTGAAGCATGAGGAAGGGTTTTAGCTCTCAGCTACTCCACCTTGAGGTGCTATTTTTCTTCTCCACTGTTAAACTGTGAGTTGCTCCCCTGGCCTTGGGACTCGCTAAGCTTCATCACTGGTTTACCTAACAGTATGGAACCCATGTCCACATGTATTTCTGCACTTCTCTCTAAATTTCTGTCAAGGTTCAAAAGACATCCCAGAGAAATTAACTTCGAGTAGCTTTCATGCGTCTGATGGACCCGCCTCTACAACACAACAAAATCAGGACCACTTGAGACCTTCCTGGAGCTCAAAGCGCTGCTGTCGCTCAGTCAGCAGTGGGTACTCATTTTCCCATGTAACCCAAGATTCCTGTACACAGCCAACAAGCTGCTGGGCCCTCAAAAGGAACACTCTACTCGTGCCTCTGTGCCTGACTCTAAATAGCTTTCAGTGCAGCGCTGCAATAGATCTCTACCATTTCTGCTTTATAAACAGAATCCCTTCAAAGTAACTCCCAGACTCTGTCTTTAATAAAGGCAGACTCGCTGCTGGAATAGTTGTAATAATATAGATAGTGCTGTTGGAGCTGATGGACCCCTCCTTGCCACTCACACAAATCTGTGCATCATTTCAGAGTAACACTCTCACTTTTAAACCTACTACCTGAGAGGACTCATGTGCATGTAATTTGTCTGTGTGACCTTGAGTAACCTCTCTTGTAGCTCTTTGTGAAAGGGAATTGTATCTCATACATCCAGTTAGAGCAGAGAGAATTATGAGAAAGGACGTGCACTGTGTACAGCTCACGTGACTCAGCATCCTGTCAGTCACATAGTAACTCTTGCTCTGGAAGACCCAGTGAGAGGTCCCTAGATCCAGGTAGTGTCTCAGTGTCTTCAGTGTCCTAACATTGTCTTTTCCACCAGCATGAGCCCAGTCACTCGGAGCACACTGTTGCCTCATCAAAACTCCTTTCCCATGTTACGATCTTGTGCAACATCCAAGACCTTGTTCATGGTACCCAAGAACCTAGAAACCCATCTGGAACTCCATCGCCCGTGGCAACAGTAACCTGTTAATGAATAACATTTGGAGTTTAAATTTGACATTCCCCTTGAAAGACCTGAGGTTGTGGGTAAGAATCCACTACACTAAAGTCTTTTCCAGAAAACACCTATCAGCAGCTTACCCTGTATATGTACACGCCTTGACATGCCTTGATCATAGTGGGGGGTCATGGCTCAGGCTGAGTTGAAGAGACTGGCGGATTTACAGCTCAGGCTGTGAGGGGAGTCTTTCGAGACTTGACCCTAATATTTAAAAAATATTAATTAATGAAAGAGGAAGCAATGCTATTTTCTTCCTTTATTTTTCTGTCAGTGGCTAAATGGTAGAAGCTAGGTTCCTCCCTCCTCCCTCCCTCCCTCCCTCC
>PVIC010049582.1:0-13098 GCA_004025085.1 Thryonomys swinderianus | reverse complement strand
GGGAGGGGATGAGAAAGGCCTGAGCAGAGGGGTTTCAGAGAAGCCTGCGTAAGAAGGGACATCACACCTCAGAAACAGCTCACTAAAAAACAACATCAAAGAGAAGACAGTTAGCAATATTTAACAAAATAAGTGTGAGATTTACACATCAAGCACTGTAAACATATTGAGAAAAATAGAACACCTAAATAAACTCGAAAAATACCAGGTTTATTAATTGAAAGGCTTACTGTTTTCTTTTTAATAAATTGAGTTTCTCAGTACATTTTAGGAATACATCATGTTCACATTCCTCATTGACAATCTGTTCCCATATGTGACATATCTAGATGTTTATTTTCCCCTTGCCCCGCCCTCCCTACAACTCCCCATCACTGATATACATGAGCTTTGTTTCCATTTTGTTTCTTTTTAATATTGAATTTATTCTTTTTTTCTTTGCTCCCCCTGCTTCTGCTCCCTTCCCCTTTCTCTCTGATCACTTCCTTCCTGCTTCACAGTACCCGTCATCCGCTCTGGTCTCCTTTCCACCTTCTGTTTCTCACCCAAGACGAACCCTACGGGATCCACACATCTGTGAGAAAGACTTACTGTTCTTCCCGGGAATTCAGAGATTCAGTGCAGATGGCGCCACAATGCAAGTTGTCTTTTTAAAAAAGTAATATACATACTGATTCTAAACTTCTTATGGAAATGTAAATGATCTGTAAAGCAAGAACAAGACAGAAACACACTCGGAGTGCTAGACTCATACTTTTTGATTTCAAATTTTGGTGGGATTTTGATGGGAGCCAATTAGGCACTGTGATATTAGCATATCTTCAGACATATATTAGTGGAATGGCATTAAATGTCCAGAACTTAAACTTTACAGTCAGAATCAACTGTTTTTACAATTCATTTAAAATGGAACCTATTCCAATACATGTGACTTAGAATCAAAAGACTTCACATAGACAGCATACCGAGCAGTCTTTATAGGGTCAGTTGAAACAGTGGCTTCTAGAACAATTTCTGACCTATGCAACCAAAAGCACAAGTGACAGAAGAAAAAATAGACATATCAAACACAACCAGAATTTAAAATTTTACATCTGATTTCTTTCACTTAACATTATGGTCTCAAGGTGCACCTGTTTTCCTACAAATGACTGAACTTTATCCTTGATGGCAGCATAGTACTCTATTGTGGGTAAATGCCACATTTTTTTATCCATTCATCTGTTGATGGGCACCTAGGCTGTCTCCAAGATTTAGAGATCACAATGTTAAGTGAAAACAAACAGACACACTGGCTTAAATATGGAATGATTTCAAGACTTAGACCTTTGGCCAAAAAGAAGGGGACTGACACACAGGAAGAAAAGGAGCTATAAAAATAATTAAGGTAAATTATTTGCATGTGCCGACTCCCCATAACAGATATAACCATTATGCAATGTAATAGTAAAAATTTTAAATAAGAATCTAACATTTTTGGGAGTCAAAGTATCCCATCCCATCAAAACTGAAAAGAAGGGCCGGAGCTTTAACTCAGTGGTTCTGGTGCCTGCCTCACAAGAGCAAGGCCCTGAGTTCGATCCCCAGTAACCACATACAATGCTGGGTGTGGAGACTCACACCCACCAGCCATCAGTACCACATACCACAGTGCTGGGCGTGGTGGCTCACTCCTATAATCCCAGCACTCAGGAGGCAGAGGCAGGAGGATTGCTGACTTCAAAGCTTGCCTGGGCTACATAGTGAGCTCAGGGCCAGCCTGAACTACAAAGCAGGAGACTGTCTCAAAGTAAATAAGTAAATAAATACAAAAGATCAATTTTTCTTTTCTTTGCTTTCCCATCTTTGCTTTCACCTGCCCCCTCCCAGTTACCTTTTCCCTTTGAACATTTTCTTGCTATTTCACAATATCTGGAAGGACGAGAAAATTTTGATGATAAAAAGGAAAAGCATGTATGTGGGGAGATGGGGGTTGAACAAAGTACAGGGCAAGGGGAAAAAATAAGAATCAAGAGGGTGAGGATTTAACTCAAGTGGTACCACGCCTACCTTGGAAGCACAAGGGCCAGAGTTCAATCTCTGGTTCTGGCAAAAAGAAGAGTGAAGATGTATTATGCACGGGTACAAATTATAAATGAGGAACGTGTTCATAATGTATTCCTAAAATGTACCTATAACTCCATCTGTTAAAAAAAAAAATCCAAGCAAACAAAACCTCAACCCCTCCCCCAATCACAACACTGCTCAGTTTTTCCACATGTGAGACTGTGGAAAACGTGATGTACAGAAGAAAGAGGACTGCGGTTGCCAGAGGACTGGCAGTTGCCAAATCTGAAGGGGGAAGCACAGAAAGTTTCTTTGGAACAGAGCAGTTATTTTGCACGATACGATACTATTTCTGACACCGTATAGAATGTCCTAACAGGAGGAAAATCACCTAATCGGTGTGAAGGTGAAGATGGCGAGGGGATGGTGGTCTCCAGCGAGCCGTGCAGGGGAAGCAGCGTCTCTCGGAGGTTCGCGAAGACTCAGGGAAACACAGGAGGGAGCTGGGCTCTGACCGAGGAAGCAGGAGATGAGCACAGACTGCAGAGCTGAAGGTGTACACTAACTCCGTATTCAGTGGGCAAAGTTGGCCCCGGTAGGGGGTGGATCACCAGTTCTGAAACTCCCATGCCTGCAGTTTTGAATGGAATAAGAGATACAGAATGTAAAATCTCACTCATGGAATAGGTGTTCATGTGCGAATAACTGGGAACGTGTAGAGCGACCTGCGGTGCTGAACTCGATCACGAGACTGGAGCCGGAGACCCCAGCAGGAGCCCACGTGGACACAGGCGCACTCACACGTACATACATGTTAGTTACACAGATGCTTCTTCGGTCTGTCAGCTGAAGAGGCTTCGAGCCAAGAGGGGCCGGCAGTGAGCCTCCCACCCCCAGGCCTTTGCTTCTACACACTCTCCAGCACAAGCAGCAGGAAGAAAGGCCCAGATGAGGCTGGGTGCAGCGACTGTCCCTGCAGCTGGAGCTAAGCTCCAGGCCAACCTGGAAAACGCGGGGGACCTGCTTTGGAAGATAAATCAACACATAATGAGTAGAGAGGCCTAGGTCGGTGGGAGTGCACTCCTTCAGGATGAGCGAGTCTACGGCTTCCATTCACAGTACCACACACACACACACACACACACACACACACACACACACACACACACGCAGGGAGGGGGTATCGCAGACAGTGGGTAGTAGGCCTGCTCAGGGAATAAACACAATTAGCTTGCAGTGGCAGAAGAGGAAAAAATTTAAACACTAAATGCGTATCTTAGAAAAAGATTAAATAAAATGAACACGTCATTTTTTCACCTTCTGACACTTAAAAGGAAACGAGGTCCTATTAAAGTGCAAAGAGAAAGGGACAGGCTGATAAAGCCTGTCAAAAATGAGCCTGTCACCGTTTCCGAAGGAACAGTGACAGAGTAACAGTCTCCACAACGTCTCCCTCCTCTGCGCAAAAAACAAATACAGAAGGAAACATCAAAAGGCGTGAGCAGCCTCCCGACAGCGCCGGGGCCCTGGCCGGAGCCCTGCAGCAGGCCCCGGTGTGGCCCTGTTCTTCGTCGCGGAGATGGACGCGGGCTGCGGCTAGGCCTCAGGCGGATCCCAGCGAGGTGGTCGCAGAACGCGGAAAATCGGGAAGGGCCCCAACGCAGAGGCCAAGCCCGAGGCTGCGGTGCCTCCTCTGGCCCCGAACCCGCGCCTGGAGCGAGCCGCGCACCTACGCAGTCTGCGCCCCGCGGCCCCCGCGGCCCCGAGTCCTCTGCGGCCCCCGAACCCGCGCCTGCCGCGCCCCGCGCCCCGCAGCCCGCCGCCGCCCCCGGGCCCCGCGCCCCCCGCGCCTTCGTGGGCCCCACGCACCTCTGCAGCCCGCGCTGCGGACCCGACCGGGGTCTCCGCGCGCCTCGCGCTGGCCGCTCCCGGGAGCCCAGAAAGGGCAGCAGGGGGCGCTGCGGGCCGCGCGCACTCCGGAGCGGCCGGGTCTGCGGGCTGACTGCGCCGAGCGCTCCGCGGGCAGGGGGCGGGGAGGCGCCGCGCGGGCCCGCGGACGGCGTCGGGGTCTGCGGCGCGTCCCGGGGCTGCGGCCCGGAGAGACCCGCGCGGGCGCCGCCCCTCGGAGCCCGGCACCTGCCGGCCCCGCCGCCCTCCCTGGAGCGCGCCGCCGGTTCCAGGTCTGGGGCCGAGCTCGGCCCGGCTCCGCGCGCAGCCCTCCCTCCCTCCCTCCCTCCCGCGGCGCCGGCCGAGCCAGCCCTCTTCACGCCCGCGAGCTGCACCTCAGAGACGGAGAAGCGGCGTGTGCGGCCGCCCACGGGCTGCTCTGCCCCGCCTGGCCCCGAGGTGCCCGAGCAGTCGGCCCCGGGGCCTCAGGACACCGTGCTCTGCCCTGGGATGACGGCGACGTCATTTCTGGAGCTCTACCCTGTACACACTGCGCAGACCGATTGCATGTGCACAAGCCGCTGATCAGTCACCTCCAAGCATCCGTACGCATGCCTTAAATCAGCCCGCTTTCCTGTCGTCTCCTCCGAAAATCAGATCTGAGGCGTCTTCTCTGGCCCAGCCTTTGGCCACTTTATGAATAACCTCTTTTGCAAAAGACATTGTTTCAGAAATTGCCATACCAGGCAGGAGGCAAAATGAGGCTGTTCTGGTCACGGTGGGGTCGCTCCCGACGCCGGGGTTCTGTCAGGGCGCCCGTCCAGACCGCCCTTCTGGAAAACGAAAAGCTGATCAGAGCTGGAACTTCAGAGACTGACAACGGGTCCTGCAGGGCTCTGACTTAGGAAGTCGTCACTTGGAGAGACGCGAGGCATTTCACACTTCACATTGTTGGGAATAAAGCGTCTTACCATCCACACTAGGAAACCTGGCATAGTGGCTCGGGCCTGTCATTCCAGCCCTTGGGAGACAGAGGCAGGAGGATTGCTGTGAGTTCGAGGCTTGCCTGGGCTACATAGTAAGCTCAGGGCCAGCCTGAACTACAAAGAGAGACCCTGTCTCAAACGCGCGTGCGCGCGCACACACACACTTTATGTTAAGTAGTAGACTATTACTTGATGGTGGAAGACGATAAATAGAATGTTTAGACATTATAAACTTTAAATCCATCATTAGATAATAACAAAAATTAGATGACAATAAAGGAGGCAAAATCCTATCATTAAAAATACATTACCCCAAAGTAAAACAGATTTTTAAAAATGTACCTGTGATATTTTTAAATGTAAATATATATATATATATATATATATATATATATATATTCAAAGACAGAGATTCAAATTTGACATAAAAATAGGAACCTGGCCGGGCGTGGTGGTTTACATGTATGATCTCAGCTCTTGGTAGGCAGAGGCAGGAGGATTGTTGAGTTCGAGGTTTGCCTGGGCTGCATAGTGAGTTCAGGGCCAGCCTGAGCTACAAAGCAAGACCCTGTCTCAAAAAAAAAAAAAAAAAGGAACCTATAAAAATATACATTAACTATAAATCCATATATTGGGTAAAGATAAAACAGTAAATAGGTGCCTTTATAACAATAACCAAAATAAACCTTTCACGATAATACTACTACAAATCAGCGTGGAGTTTGTACAAAAACAGTATAGAAATATAAGTAGGTTGTTTGAAACCAGGTGCCGCGGTGCATGTTGGAAATCTCAGCTCTCTGGGCGGGGTTGCGAGAGGATTGCAAGTTGCAGGGCAGTTTAGGCAATTTAATGGTTTAATGAGATTCTGTCTTAAAATAAAAAGAATAAATAAAAACAAGGGCTAGAGTTGTAGCTATTGTAAATGCCCTGAGTTCAAGTTTCAGTGCTGTACAGAGGAGGGCAGGAAGGAGGCACTTCTGCAGTGCTACCAGTAGATCAAGAGGACAGATCGAGCCTAACTCTTTGGCTCAAGGTAACATATCTTTAAAATGTCAGTGTCAATTAAAAAGACAAATCCAAAATTATTTTTCAAAATCCCTAAACTCTCATCAAGGTTGAACAGAATAAGGGGAGAAACAAAATATCAGAGATGCTGAATATTCGTATACTGTTCAGTAATTTGATCTGATTGGAACCTACAGATTCATACTCTCACCCAACAGCGCAGAATACTCTCCATAGTGCAAAATGCTCAGAACTGATGATTCCAAGGAGATGGGAGGAGCAGAAGGTGGAGAGCAGAGAGACACAAGCGAATTATTGGGAATGTTTGTTCCTTCGTAAAACTGAGTGTGTCTCTGTGACACAGAATTAATTCATATCCTCCCGTCACAAGAGTGTGACTGTGAAATGTACTCTGTTTATGCATTGCATCTTAAAAACAAAACTGGTGTGCTTATGTATTTTCTGTTTTTATCTTTAAGGTAATAGTTTTAAAAATTCATGGGAGTAATTATTAAGGTAATAGCTAATAATTATTAAATTTATTCTGTGTCAAAAGTATGACCCAAGCATTCCCAGGAGTCAGAATCCACTCTGCTTAGTAATTGTCGACGGCTCTCACTTACAGTGAGGCGCGTCTATCCAAAAGAAAACACTAATGCCTCGTGAAAGCGGAAGATTCAAGTGGCAGGTGTGCGAGCGAGGCGCGCGCCCTACAGCCCGAGGGGCCCGGGTGACGCCCCGGGGGCACGCCCGGCACCGCCCTCGCTGCTGCCCCCCTCCCCTGCACGCCGGGTGGGAGGATCTCACCCTGGGACCTGCACGCTGAGCATGACGGGAAAGCCCGGGGGCTGAGGCACTCTGGGTGCCCTTGATGATCCCTAGAGCTCCAAGTCTTAGCTCACGTCTTGAATTTTGGATCCAGTAAAAAGTAAATCCTGACTGTATTTTAAAAAGTATAGTGCAGATCTTCCTGAGGCTTAGGAGTCTAAAATCGTCACTTAAGTTGCACCGTCCCTGGGCAGCACTCACACTGCGGGCTCTACTCAGCCCCCGCCTTACACACCCCAAGAAGCCTCACTCACTGGTTCTGCCGAGGTCGCACCCTGGCTCTGGGGACCCCTTTTGGTCTCCCCTCCAGTTAGTTACGTGGCCCTCAGCACTGAGTCTCCCTCTAAGGCTCATGCCAAACAAACATTACCAAAGAGGTGGGAAAGGTGAAGCAAAAGGCAAAGCAGTAACAGATATTAAAACAGATGTTTAAATACTTGGTAAAGCCAAGGACTAACAGGCCGAATAGCCATTTGCTGCTGTATAGTAAAATTTCAGAGGCATATGTGCTTCGATCCAGAAGTTAGCATTTTACAATTATATCCTCCAAAATAATAGGACTCTAGTACAATGTACAGGTATGTAGATTTCAATACTTCTTCTTTTAGCAAACAAAGTAAAACAAAACACTAAACCAAGACAAAGAAATAAAAATGGAAAACAAATGCTATATATATATACATATATATATAGATATATCCATCAAAGAACAATGGGCAGTTCATTAATATATCACGGCACATTTTTAGAATAAATTATCATACAAACGTCATAGGTAAAGCAGTGCTTTCTGAATATTTAACGTCCACTGTACAAGACTCTGAGGTAACAGGAAAATGAGAGGATTCTTATCTCCAGGGAGTGGTGAAGAGGACGCTCCTGCACAGAGAACAGAACAGATCACGTTCTGACGCCCCGGGCGCCTCTGGACGCCCCCACGTCACTGTACAGCCATCGCGTTTGGCGCTCTAACTTGTGTGATGGGCACAGTACAAGCATTATTACATGTTTTTTCTAAGTAATAATATTCTAATTATTAAAAGCACTAATAATAATGTATGACAATGCTACGAACCAACATTCTAGTTAAAATTAACATGATGTTAATTGTATGGTTTACATGCTACATAAAATGAAGAAATTACATATATATGTACTTTGCAAACAGATCTGAAAAGGCAGTCAGCAAATTAGGGGTGAGGACTGCAGTTAACACACTGTGGGATTCACGTGGTACATGATCGTCATTTATTACATATTTTTCACTAGATATAAACTTAATTCTTAAAAAAATGTCTTCCTCCAAAAATCCAGAGTTCATGTAGCTAAATAATTACTGGCACGTAGATTCAATATTTTACAGACGGTTCCAGGAGGGCACAGCTGGGGAGGAGGGCTATCGGTAAACGCCCTGCAATAATTTGTCCTGCGGGGATTTCCTCCTCCTTCCTCTTTCCTTATTGTGAAGGTGCTTCTCTAATAATTTTAGAATTAAAAAGAACAAAGATAGGAGCTGCAAATACAACAGAGAGCAAAGAAAGTGGAACTAGTCTTGCTTCTTCTGTGCCATATGCCAATAAAGAGACAGGAAAACCTAAGCTGAGAGCGGGCACAGGGTCAGCAAGGCTCAGCTGAGTCAGACACAAGTCCAGACGCCGAGCAGCAAGTTAGCGACTGGATCGAGAGTAAAATCCAGCGTCAGCTTTGTGGGCAGGTCACTCAGATCACTTACGATCTTCCACAATAAATTGATTCAATTCACACCTGGAGAATTAAAAAATAGAGTTTTAAATAGAACAGGATTTTAAAAAATATTGGTTGATTGATGTTTAAGCTGGTCACGGCAACAAAATGTTAAGGATAACGTGTATGTAAATGTCTTGAAGATTCTTTTGTTTTTTTGTTTTGGAAACAGATGAAAATGTCGGAAAACCTAGGTGTAGAGAACCATGATTCAGACAGAAAGTCTAAAGCCGACGTCCAAATAAACAAAACGAAAAAATCCAACGTCAATCTAAATTTAAACATTTGAAAACAATTCTGATCAGTGTGAGTGAAGCAGAATTGGAAAACACTAATATTAAAAATAAATGCCCTAAGCAAGTTTATTTATGGATTTTGACATAAATTTAGACTTGATAGACATTAAAATGCATTATTACGGTTTCTAGAGAAAGAGTCCGTCTATCTCTACCCCGAAAATGTCTAGGGGTCGGACACCGCAAGTCCAGCCGGCCGGGAGATCCGAGCCCGCGGCCGCTCGTCCCGCGGCGCGGACCGCAGGGGGAACCGGATCGCGCCTTCACTTTGAACCCACTCGGCTCAGGTCGCGGAGCCCAGGCCCGGCGACGGCGCGCACCTGCCCACCTCGAGGCTGCCCCGGCGCTCACAAATTCGGCCCTCGCGGGCCGCCGTCCCCCTAGGCACCACGTGACCCTGCGCTCCCGCGGCCGCGACTGGCGGGGCCGCGCGCTTCCGGCCGGCGGTGCCCTGCGGGGTCGGGGTCGGGGCCGGGGTCGGAACCGGACCGGGCCGGGCTCGAGAGCCGCTTGCGAAGCGCCCTGTCATCCCCGCCCGGCGCCTCTTCGGCCCCGCGCGTCCCCCGCGTCGTGTGGAGTGAGGGGAAGCAAACTTGCTGAGCGCCGCTCCGGAGCGTCCCGAGGCGCCCGGCCGGGCGCTGGGTCCCCGAAGGCTGCGCACGCGCCGCCCGGGAAGCCGCCGTCCTCGCCGTGCGGCGCGCGGAGTCGCGAGCGGACGCTGCGCGGCTGCGCGGGACCCTGAGCTCGCCGCCCGTCCGGGGCGCTGCGCGCGCAGCTGGGAGCCCGGCTCGCGGCGCTCGCTCCCGAGGAGGGGCCGCGCGGGCGCTCACCGCCGCGGGCAGGAAATCCTTCTAGCTCTCGTGAAATACGCGCTTTAAGTATAAAATACCAATGAAATGGGTTTATTGCTGTGGGTGACACCATGAAGTCAGATATCTTTTAATTTTTTCTATGAAACAATTATGTATGGATATAAGTGTTTGGGAAGTACTTGCTATTTGTGTACTGTACACTAAGAATATGTAATGACAATTCAAAGCAAACAAATATTTTAAACTTTGCTGAGTCGTATGAGAGTGTTTTAAAAAGAAAAATTTTAAAAATTCTAAGTATAAAACAGCTAAAACAAACCGGTTAAAGAAACGATTTTAGACCAAGGGGAAAAATAAATGATTAATAGATAAGGTTAATAGTTCCATATTTAAGTTGGTTCTATATCTTTTAAGCTGAGATATGTATTGTTGCAGTCTTTTGGGTTTACCAGTTTTATCATTAATGAAATGTAAATTTTCAAGAGAGCTTTCTACTGTATTTTCTGCACTCCTGAAAAATAATAAAGAAACTAAATGTTTATCGGTGGTCCTTACAAAAACTAGACACATATTTTGGGATACTAATAAAAACTGGATACACACACATATGTAATTATATGGAAAGAGCACTGATAATCTGCAAATAAACATACTTTGAAAATAAAAAATGAATATCACATATTAGTGCTATGGATTAAATGAAAATTTTATTTCACCTACTCTATGTAGAAATATATCCCTACATAGGTAAAGATAGATTTGGTTGAATACTATTGAAATTATTATTAAATTGGGATATTTATATCTAAAACCAAACTTCTTTACGAGGTTATAGATTCACTTGAATACATATTAATATCTTGAAAAATCTGAATACTGACTGACATCTTTTGCAAGTGGGAAGGGGATAAAGAGAGGAGGGGAAGAGGAGAGGAAGAGAATGTAAAATATCTAAGATATATGAATGTACTATTTCACCATGATGAGTACAATCCTTGTGTACCTAAAAACTGGACTAATATGAAAAATGTACTATGGAAAGAGTACTAATGGAAAAAAGTAGTATGGAGTTAACAGAAAGAAGTATTTGTGTTACTTTAATTTTGAAATTGTGACCTTCTTTGCTTTTTGAACATTTATGGTAACCATCTCTTAATTCAGCAATCCAGAAGGCAATTTACTATGCTTTTTGTTGGAAGCCCAAAGCCAATAGTTTCTTGAAATTTGTTCTAATCTCTCTTTTTCACCGTCACTACGACCACCTTCCACAGCTGCTGAGTTCCCAGTAATTTAATTGTAGCCAGATCTTAAATTCCATTTCTGGATGACAGGTGGTGCTGTAAGATAGGTTTCTGATAATTGTCTACATTTATAAACTGATACTTCTTGTATAAATGAGGTGGATTTTAACTAGGAAAATAAATAGTGCTGTTCTCAGGGGCTAATTTTTTCTCGGGAGGAAATCATAATGTGAATTTTCACAGGCAGAGTTTGAGGACTTCAGTAATTGAAGAGTGCAGTGTAATCACAAGTACAACGTCAAAAATGTCCCAGCTGAGGGAGATTTTACAAAATATAAGACCAGTAGTCCCCCAAAATATTCACATTCTCAAAAGCAAGGAAAAATCACTGTTTAAAGGAGCTCAAGCTCACGTGACACTACTGTCTAGCTCTCCGCGTGAGATCTTAGAGCACAGAAAGCAGAGCAGAAGAACATGGGGGGTGCTCTAATGAAGTATGGGTTTTAGCTAATAACACACCAGTACTGGCTCATTAAGTATATTCAGTGTACCGTACCTGTGTAAAATGTTCCTGACCTGGACACTGGCTGTCACATTTTCTACAATGTCTTCTGTAGGAACTCAAAATAGAAATAAACTCTCTGAGTTTATGTTGCTTTTCCATAATTTCAGGGTTGCTTTTTAAAAGTTTGTTTAAAAATAAGGGTAATGATGACTTCTAACCCAGTGAGTAAAATATGAGTCATGAGTCTATACTGATGTTAGTCAATGAATGAAGGAATGAGAATGAAGGGGGAATGTCATAATTATAAGATGCCGACAAGCAACTAAAGAATGAATGATGAATGAGTAAAGAAATCATCAACTCGTGTCAAAGTGGTCAGGGAAGTATTATCTCCTCACCAAACTTTATTAATTATAAGCGAAAAGTGTTAGTAATAGAGAAACAATATTTCATCCTAGCAAGTACGTGAAGTCTTTATCTCCAGTTTTATGTGCCTCTTGACAAAGGACATATTTTGGAAAGCCTATGTCCTTGAAGATGACACATAATTAACATAATAACCTCACTATATACCCAAAATAAGTTGCATTATTGGGGAAGAACATATGAACACAAATTGAGAGATAATATGCCAAGTACCTGAGTTGTAGAGCTTCGAAAGATGATAGTCAAGAATAAAGAACTACTCTGGCAGAAGGTGACCAAACATACATGAAAATTAAATGCCAATAAATAAGGTGAGCTGTATCATAAAATAATTGGTGTAAAGCACATAATTAGTACAATGGGAAAATGTGAATATAAATGCACATTAGGCGATAGCACTTAATTAATCCTAACTCATGTAATGGGAAGTGCTATGAAAAGTACTCTAACGTATTTAGGGTTAAAATACGCCTTATTCAAATCTTTTGATGTGTGTGTGTGTGTGTGTGTGTGCACGTGTACACAGACACAATATCCATATTATACAGAGAGACAATAAAATAAATGGGACAATACACAAACACAGGATCCATCTATGTAAAGAGGATGTAGGAGCCCCTTTAATATTCTGAAGTTTAAAAGTATAGCAGCAAAGTCACAAAAATACTGCTGGGGCTATTTACAGTTTCAGTAAATAAAACCTAGAAATACAGTTAAGCCTCCTATTACAACTTAGAAAGTGAGTTTAATATAGAAATATTGTCTGAAATAATAAGCGGGGTAAAAAGACTTGTGGTACTGACAAAGGTTCAATCCCCTCTACAAATGATTCAGAACAAAAAATGACCTGCACTGGGGGAGAGGAGGAGCTGATATCTAAAAGGCAAATCATACAAGACACAAGTTTCCATCACATGTATGGCAAGATACTTAATCTTATGTAGGAATCAGGAAAGTGAAACTACTATAGTAGTGTCAATTTTAAAATAATGGTGTGTGTTTAAAGGAATGGGAGAAGAGAATGAATGTATTAAGTTTCAGTTCTTTTCCATGCCGTGAAGATTGCCAGTGAATGATTATCCAAAATTCTGCCATCAAATATTGGAAGTATAATATCATTTACTGGAAATAGGTTGCTGCTTTTACTTAATATATTTATATGCATTTGTGAGATTGTTTCTGTTGTTTTAAAATAATAAGAATCAGAACAGACTAATCAAGAAAAGTTGAATGTAGTCCCAATTTGAATGCTAAAATGTGTTCCTACTGCCATCGACTAGATGCCTAATTCCAGTTATGTGTGATGACACGTTTGTGAAA